>JANHGB010045157.1:0-73180 GCA_026283785.1 Coracopsis vasa | reverse complement strand
GCAGGGCCGGGCCGGCGGGAGCCGCGGGAGGCGGCCAGGAGGGGCCGCCGCTCGGTTCGTGTCGGCTCTCCGGAGGGAGGTCTCGTTCGGCTCTCCCGGCCCCGACTGTCGGTACAGGGGGCGGCTGGGCCAGGCCGATGGCCCTGAGGGGCCTCCGCTACGTCTGGGCTTCGGAGAAAGGAGCCGGGCCAGGACCTGCCGTCGCCCGCGGGTGACCGCTGGGACGGCCACGTCCCTTGTGGTGCCGATCGACGTCCCTTCCTCGGTGCCCGCTGGGAGCACCCCTTGGTGTTGCCTGCAGGTACCTGCCTCCTGGTGCCCCTTGCAGGTGCCTGTTGACATCCAGCGGGCACTCAGCGTTGTAGTGATGTCAGTGCCTGCTGTGGGCACATGGCAGCAGGCACCTATCGGCATCGGTGCGTGCCCACTGCAGGCGCCCGTTGGCGTTCCGGAGGCCGCGGCTGCCCCGGAGCAGGGTAACCTAGCGTGACTCTGTCTCACCATGTGTGTGGCATCAGGCTGGCAAGGGCGACCTTTGATCACCTCTTGGAACGCTTCGCTGCGTGGATGAGTGCTTCCCATTGAAACTGATCTGGAGGTGGTAGGTGTCAATGTGTAACAGTCCTCTGGAGCAGGGGGGGGCTGGCCCCTGAGGGCGTGGAGAGAGGTGAGGTGAGCCGGGGCTATAAAAACCCATCCATCTCCCCACAGGACTTGGCCAAGGGACACGGACCGGTTGAGAGACCAAGGGGAGCACTTACAGGTCGGGATGTGTAAGGCAGCGTACACCACATTTCTGTTTTGCAGAGTTGTTCTCCTCTGTTAAATGTTGTTGGATGGTTGTTGCATAGCAGGATTGGCTTACATTGGCTTACATCTGTCTGTGTGGATGTTTGACGGGCAGTTGTATTGGTGGTGGGGAAGTTAGTGTTCCATCCCTTCTGGGGCAGTGAGGCTCTGGAAACAGGTAGGACTGGTTCTGCTGAGATGACAGATTTGTACAAAGCTGGTTGGTTTATGTGCTACCCTAGTTGATGCTTCTTTATGCGAACTTATTTTGCACAGTGGAAAAGCATTATTGTGCTGGTAAGCTTTGTTCTGGTATTTTGTTTTGTTTTAAACTTCATGCTTCTTCCTTTATCAAGCAGAAATAGAAGGAAATATTTGTGTTGATGAGACTCTTGTATAACTTACAAAAGGGAAAGTGGAGGAGCATGAGAAATAGGTAGACCCAAATGCTGAGAACTGAGAGGGAAATACAAGTGTGAAAGGAATTCAGTGTGAAAGAACTTAAAGACAAATGTTTACATGTGGGAGCTGCTGTAGTTAGAACATCAGTTGAAGTCTGATGTCATCAAAGTACAGATGCATCTTTTTTGGTGCATTTAATACAATGCTTACACTGTCACATCAGTACATATGTAGGTGTTTGGGTGCAATGAGTTATGTTAAAAATAAGTCTAATGCATCACTGCCACTCTAATGCTTTAGGTGTTGCTTGCATTCTAAGGGTAGCAGAAGCTTCAGATGATAGTTGCAGTAAGGTTGCCTGAAAAATAAATAGAAATTTATGTGAAATCTAATTTAACTTAAAATGAGGGATGTTAGCGTTCTGGTTGGTACTGTCTTAATTTGTACCAATGCCTTGCAGAACTGGAATAGCCGAGTGTAAATCACACAGTGATTCTGCTGACATCGGCTTTCTTCGCAGCCATGTGCTGCTTGCAGAAAGCAGCGTTCTTAACCAGACTCCAGTTGCACAAATAACAATCTGGAAACAATCGTATTGCTACTGTCTTTCTCAAGATTCCCTTTGCCTCAGATTAATACTAGGTTCTGTGCTGAGGGCTTGCATTTCAGTTGTACTCATGGTGTTCAGACAAATTATTTTTTTGTGCTCTTCTGTCATCTTTAAGCCAAATTTTAAGATTTCTTTTAGAGAAAGAGCTCAATCTTGTGATAAAGCTGCTTAGGTAAAAGAAAATAGTTGCTGCCAGATGCCTCTCTCTTTCCTCTTTCCACATTAAAGCTGTTTAGTTTGTTCTCTAGGGTTTCTTGTTGTTGTTGTTGGTAAAGGCTTTCATCGAGCAGCTCTCTTCCTCTGATTCTTATTCTCGGTGAGTACAACGCACTGAAAAGCTTTTTCTGACCAAACCCCAAGTTGCTGTTTAATTCTTTATGCTTCATTTCTCCATTTCAGTTGTTTTGATGTAGCTAGGTTTCCTGGAGTCTGAAGCGTTTTATTGTGTGAACAGTAAGGTTTGTGAAATGGTTCCCACCTGAATCTTAAACCCGTGGTTGTTCATTTGTCTGTTTCCGGGATCAACCAGTTTTCCTTGTTGGTTCCAAGGGAGAGCAAAACTATTGAGCACTCTCTTCTGTGTGGGCTTCTGTTTCTTTATTTTTGATGATCATGTTTATCTGTGCAGTCTGTGCTGTCCTTCTGCACAGATAGAAAATAGTAAAAGGCACTCTGGATCTCTCCCAAGTCGATGCACAGATTTGATGCTCATGCAGGCAGTGTTGGGAGTAGTGAAGGTTTAGCTTCTACTGTTAGCTCTTGTCCGTGCTACTAAGCTTTTATACTACAACTTGTCATTTTCAGGGAAGCATTAAATAATGTACCAAGAAAAGATTCATTGATATCCACAGTCGAGACTGGGATGTCTTTAACTGTGTATCGTAACAGGGGCCTTTGGGGAACAAACTCCTCGCACAGGGCTCTCAGCTCTCGTGCTCTCTTCAGGACTTCATACCTTCAGGGAGGTTAGAAAATACACCTTATTTTAGATAGCAGGTACACAACAGTGTGAGATGAAGGAGCAACCTGCAAGGGGGGTAAGGATAAGTCAGGTCATGTTGGCTCCTAAAAGCAAACTCTGGGACTTCATACATCTGTTTTCCCTTTGAGGATGATTTCTGGGAGAAAAATGACAGTGGTTTTCACTTCTTGTTTGACAATTGCAGACTGTAAATGGTTTGAAGTGTTTGAAAAATAGATGGCTTTGGTACCTAAAATTCTGCTATTTATCTAAAACATGTGGAAGAGATCTCTGGTGCAAAATAGGAGAAATCAGGATGGAGAAGGTCAGCTCTTTTGCTGCCATAAGTTGGAAGTGGTTGGTTAAAGTCAGTAACCCTGTGCAGACTTGCAGTAGATGAGGAACTGATCCAGAGGATTTTCTTAGCCTTTCTTTTAGAAAATACTACATGACCTAAGACTATGAGAACTTTTTTCTTTCTTGCCCTGCCCTCCCTTCCTCTCCATCAAATGTTTAGAATAGCAGAACTGAACTCAGAGTTGTCTCTGTTCCAAATTCTAGGGCTTCAATATAGTGGAAATCAGTATAACTTCAAAAATGTTTGTTTTCTAAAGATTGCTTTTTAAACAAGTATGAGTTGGGATTATTCACTGTCTGTTTCCAGTATTTTAGTGGTTTTCTGAAAATTTCCTTGCTTTGTCCCAGTGTGTCTTTCATTGAAGCTGTTACTTATTTCCACTATTTTTACTCCAGTCAGGGATAAAACAAGCCAAGTGATACTTATTTAATGTATGCAGAGATGCATGTGCCAGCTTTTTTGGTGACTGCATTTAAATAGTTTAAATATTTTGTGTAGAAATACGGGGATCCCCTTTTGTGTAAAGGTTATTGCTGTAGGAAAGTATCTATATGCAGCTTTTTAATGCTTTGATATTTTATGGCATGGTAGTTCTGTCTCTCCCAGCTGTCACCCTTGCATCTCATGTATTTAAGGGACACTTGCTAGAGTTTACGTATATAAAGGAAACATACAGCTTTGTAACAATTGTAACTGGAGATACTGTATCTTGAAGGACTGTCAGTACGTTAAAACTGTAAATCACTCCTAAAGGACCTAGAATGTCAAAGTTTTTTTTACATTAGTAGGCAATGTTTTTGTTATTTTGGGACTCAAGGCTGCTGTCAGCTGTTAATTAATTGAGGGGGGACCAGTATTTCTCCACTGAGATAACTTTATTACGTCTGAAGTTCCACTGAAAAGATATGAAAAAGAAGAGATTTGATATGAAGACACCAGTTTTTTCAGAGTAGTACTCCCTCTTGCAGTGATACTTTGTCTGAAAACTTGCTTTGCTTCTCTTTCTCTGCAGGTAGGGTTATCACGTGAAGTTACATTTGTAGGAAACTGAAGGACTTTCGTCATCATCTGTAAGTATCTACCCTCAAAGTGACATTACACATGTAAACTATAGCTGGGCTTTTTCACGTCTTTATAGTAATTAATCCTCAAAATTCTGTACTGTAGCTTTCTATCTTACAGGGTAAAGGAAATAAAAATCACACGTCTGGTTAGTGACAGAGCCAGAAACAGGACATAAGTTTTGCAATTATCACAGTCAGATTGCTCCCTGTAGTGCGAGAAGGCAGGTTAACTGTGCGCAGGACACAGTATCACTGGAGTCATCCAAACTCCAAAGCAATTTAACCTGGGAAACCTCTAAACTCTGCTAGATTTTAGAGGTATCTGTCCCTACATTCACAAACCAGTCTTGAGAAGGTGTGAGGACAGTAAGTTATTTATAGCCATAAATACACAGATGATGGATCTTGCCATGCAAAGGAGTGTAAGGTGCTTACGGAGTCAAGAAGTGATCGCCAGTTCCAGGAAGGGTGATGTGTGCAAACTGTACTGGGACACCTTGCTAAACTGCAAAGTACTATGCTGAGATTACAATTTGGTAGACTTTTTCTTTTTTTTTTTTTAATCTTGAACTAATATTTTTAATTTTTTTTTTCCTTAATCCTGAAATATTTATTTGGATTGTTTCATACTTGTAGCTTTTCTTATTCTTCAAGCCTATATGCTTCACTCAGGATATCTGAGGTCTTAACAGCAGGTGGCCATGTGGTTCTCTCTTTGAACTAGGGCAAATATTAAAGCCTGAGGTCTTCTCAAAGCCTGTTTAACACTCACAAAATGAAATGTTCCCCCTTTCTGTAATACAGTGCTGATAATGTGTGTATGACTTATTAATGCTTTGCGTACTGTTCGTGTGTTATGCAGGAGAGGTAGAAGTAGCAAGTAGTAACTCATTTTCATTGTCTGTATGCTGTGCTGTATTTCTTGAAGGATGAAATAAGCCTCTATTTGAATGTGTGCTACTCTGTACAGCTCACTCGTATTAGTAAACCTAGATCAGTCACATTTCTAATGCTCTAAACCTAGATCAGTCACATTTCTAATGCTCTAAACCTAGTTCAGTCACATTTCTAATGCTCTAAACCTAGTTCAGTCACATTTCTAATGCTCTGCTCTGTTTGTTTTTTATTTATAAAAGGTTCTGCCTTCACATCTGCAGTCATCTGACAAGATGGTATTTCGGAAACCACCGGATGGCGGCTGGGGATGGGTGATTGTTGTCGTTTCCTTCTTTACTCAGTTCTTATGTTACGGATCACCGCTGGCGGTGGGAGTCTTGTATTTAGAATGGCTGGATGTTTTTGGAGAAGGGAAGGGCAAGACTGCTTGGGTTGGATCTCTAGCAAATGGAATCGGATTGCTCGCCAGTAAGTGTAGAAGCAGTATCTATCTTAAATCAGAACATTTCTTTCTAGTAAATGCTTTCATCTGTATGTGCTTTTGGAATTGTATTAAAGACAGCTGAAAATGATAGAATAAGGATGCTGCATTTTTGTTTTAGGTCAAGATGAGTAGGAGAAGTGCATTTATAGTTGTACAGCTTATATATGTAAACCAAAACAATGTAATGGTAAAAAAAGCAATAACAATATTACCCTTAGAAAATTAAAAATTACTGTATTTGAAAAAAAACAGAAAATCTCTGGAAAACTGGCTGGTAGTTTTGCTGATGGGATTTACTTTTTTTTTTTAATGAGGCTTTAAATGTGATATTTGCATTAGTATCTTTAATGTCAGAACAAACTGTTAGTCTGAAGTGATTAAAAAATTATTTCAATTAAATAGTCAATAATAAACTAGTTATTAATTTTTCAGCTCTAGAAGTCAGCCCACCATTTAGGGAGGGCTTTTTTCCACTGTTTGTTTGAGGAAATCTATCCCTTTGAAGCCTGGAAAGTTATGGATAACAGTGGCATTAAATAAAACAGCTTTACTGGAATACTTTCTTTAGTAAGACATTGTCACTTTGAGAGTAACAGTAGAGTTTTAGGGAAATAAAACACCACTTTGAAAGTCCATAGGTCTGTTTTGTTGTTGTTGTTTTAATATTGAGCATGGGTATTTTACTGGGTAATATAACTAACTTCTGCTTTTCAAAGATTCTCTATGAGAACTATTATCTTTTTGCTGAATCTGGAAAAAAAATGCCTGTCAACAGAGCAATTGCTATGGGGAAAAGCAATTATGTAGCTTAATGGACAAAATGTAGTGCAGGATTCTGAGGGAATTTATCCTTAAAAGAAAGGTGACATTCAAATAACGATACAGACCTGAATAAAGACCACTGCTTTGTAAGACACTGTAACTAGCCAAGTACTGGTGTTGCTTTCGTGTTAGGTTTTATATCACTAAGCGGAACAGAAATGGATAAAATCATGTGGCACATTAATCACAAGAAGACTATATTCAGTCCCAGGGTTTAAGTGGGCAAAGGACTACAGACTGCTCTTTATTGTTACTTTTTTATTTCCTGTTTAAGGGCATAGACTCCCGTTATTAGCAGATCAAGACCTAAATAAACTTCAGAGAGGGAATGAAGTGGGAGGGAAAGAAGAAAAACAAGAAAGTTACTGAAGAAAAACTAGGCAGGAGGGAATTGCAAGAGAAGGGGTGAAGGAAAACCCTCTCCCTGGAGACAGAAGTCTCTGGCTCACTTTCTGACAAAAGCCTCAGCTTTCTTTCTTGTATGTCAGCACCATGCTAGTTTCCAGATTTCTCAGTGCCCTCTGTCTTGCCACTGTAAGCAACTGCCAGTAGTGTGCTTTATAGGAAATAGGAACTTCTGTGGTTGAATAATACATATAAAAGCTGCTATTGTAATTGATTTTGGTATAGAATTATGAAATTACTTGAAATTTTGACAGCTTAGGAAAAATGTTGTCTGTCAGGTGTACTTTTATTCTTGCAGTTTGGGATTAGCTTAGACATTCCTATATTTAATGCCTTCCAGGAAGTACAGTGAGAGCCTTTTAATTGCATTGATGTTATCAGAGTAGACTAAAAATAAAATGTAAGTTCCCTGTTTTACCTGGAATGGAAGATCCCACTGTCTTACCAAACCGGGATCTGACCTCATAATAACTCAAGGTAAACTCATTGAAGGGACACTGTGAGTATCAGAACACCTACATGCAACTGGAATGCTCTTGACAAGTTACAATTTTTTCATGCAGTTCATAGCAAGCCTTTTTCAGACCTAGTCATTAGTGTAATGAACATATATGTTTTCAGTGCAAACGTATTGGTACAACACATTGCAAAGTTACACGCTTTTCAAGAACATAGGGAAAGAGGACTTGCTTCCGTTCTTATTTCTGTTATTGCAGGTTGTAGCATTATAGGTCAGGTTGTGTGTTGCAGCATATATAAAGTAGATGAACAGGCTAATTGAATTTTTCTTAATTATCATATTTTTATGTATGTGAAAAGATATTATCTATAACCTAATAACTTGGCAATCCCTCCAAGCAAGCTGGTTTCAGCAGCAATATTGCGTATGTGAATGCTAGTAACCAGACAGCTTTACCCCAAAGCTTTTCTGGACACCCCTTGCCTTTTAGTGCTCCTAACTTGACTCTTTTAGTGCTTGTTGCTCTTTCCTTTCTCCTCTGTTTTGGTTTCCAGTCTCTGATCTAGTTATCCAAAGACATATTTTCAAATATTGGTACTCTTAGAGCAATACATGTTGTATGCAGAAAATACTGATTAGAACATGTTTGTTTAGCGCATTTTCTGTCTCATAACTTTTCTCAGTAGTTAATTTCTTCCTTTGAAGTATGTGATATTATGATACAAGTTGCTTAGCTTTAGTTTTTAGCTGGTGAATAATGTTATCTTTCAGTGGTATATTTCTGAAGGGCCCCTAATTTAGCATGGTGTATGCCTAAAGACTGCAGTCTAATTAATTTGAAAATTTCTTTTAAGCCTGTACCATGATGAGGTCTTTTTCCCATTGATACAAGAGATTTCCACTCTTAATTGAGGCTCTTCTATGAGCTCTGTCCAACTTAGAATGGTAGTTATGGTAGATTTGCATCTACGCACAGGAAATAAGTTAGTGTCCATTTTCTTAAGGAAGACTTTTCTCATTGATAGTACTGGAAATCATATTAGCTAGCTTCTGTAACAAGTGGGAGGTAGGTCCAGTGACTTTGCTATATTAGTACTGTAATTTCACCAAAAAGAAGAAAATGTCCTTACGTGTATGCCAGCTGGCACAGAAAAAGATTCTGTGTGTCTTCTTCCCTTCCCTCTGTACATTTTCTGAGGTAGCTGATGACGCTGAGTCCTTTCACATTTGCTGTATTGATATCCTTTCTACAGTGTTTACTTCTGACTTCTGTGAGAGCTAAACTTAGACTCGAGACATGGAAACCCAGTACAGCACCTTGTTTATTGAGATGAATTTCCTAGCTGTCTGGTGTTTGATTTCTGTCCTCTTGCTCACAGCACAGACAGTATTGCTACGGCCAGTGTTCAGCCCTGAGCTGAACTGTTCAGCTGGAAAAGGGAACAAGACAGAGACCTGGTTGATCTCTTCCTTGCAGATGACTTGAGTAATAATTTCCTGTGATGTGACCTTAAAGTGTATTGGAAGAAATGTTCCTAAAACAGTGAAAGAAAAGCATTAGTGTTCTTGTACAGGACAATGGTGAGGCCTCTGCAATATCAGGTGTCATAACATTGATCAGGCTATAGCAGATGGTGCACATGGCTTCATGGATGATGCTTGTTGCATAGGAAGAAAATGAAAGAGCTTAGCATGTTCCCCTACTAAGACAGTCCAGAGGAGGATATTTATTTTGTTCAAGATCGTGTGTTTTTACTGCACCAAGTGTACTTAATTTTATGTCCATTTGGAGCCTGAAAATAAATTTGGTCCATGTTACACTAGTTAAGAGCAAAACAGACAAAGACCTTGGTGCCTGTAATTGGCATTACCGCTGTTTATAGTAAGAGTTGATTTCAGAGTATTTCACATAGGAGGAGACACCAGCAGTATGCTCCCCATTCCCACTCCCCTGTATTAATGGAGAAAGAACAAAGGGAAGATTCTTTCTTGAAAGGCATGTATTGATAAATTAATGGGGTGTTTCTGCTGAATTGAGGCATTCAGGTAAATATTTTAAAATCTTGTTTTTTTCAAGCAATATTTTTACAACTTTAAAAAAACCTTTGCAGCATCTACACATTTTCGGACAAAACCCCCATGCATATGTAGCCCCCACTGTAAACTATGGAAGGTATACATAAGTTGTGGAAAGGGGAGGAGGTGTCCCAAAGATTCCTCTGAAGAGGAGCCCAGTTGTGTTAATAATGTTATCAGAAAGGAACAGTCTTTTCAGTCAGTTGGGATTGGGTTGCTTCTCAGTGTAAAAAGGCTTTTTCTGACCTATAGTCTCATCCAAAGTACAAACATTTAGAGAATATTATATTTATTATGACCAGGTTTTAGCAATGCATTTAATATGCAACAAATATTCTTGTGTTCTTGTCCAGTGGATTTTGTGTGCAGTCCATGAGCATTGCTTCTACTCTATAGATTCAACAGGCTCAGACAGATACCAACAAGTGGGATGGGTCAGATTAAGGCGATAAGAAAAAGAACTCTGTTGTCCAGTGTTGTTTGTTTAGCAAAAGGTTTTGTGTGTGTATGAGGTGAAGGAGGGAGGACCCCTGAGATGAGCAAGTGGAGACAGGGAGTGCTAGTTTGCAAAGGTTTTTTCTTCCTGTGGGAAGATTAAGGAAGAGAGTGTTGGTTGTTGATGCCAGTTAAACAAAACAACTTTGTACTTGTCAGGGGGTCAGAAGATTGCGACGGTTATAAAGTTCCTCTGAGAGCAGCAGATAGCTGGTTTTCACATCTCAGAAAGGACTCGCAGGTCTCACTGAGGTTAGTCTTTTATTAAAAAAAAAACCTTGAATGAAAATGCCAATATACAAATGATTCCAACTGGGAGTTCTCCCTCTTTGGTATCTGCGTGAAGATCTTACATGGCCATGAACAGCCCATCTCTTTCTGCTACTTCTTCCTGTCTTGTCTTGGGATCTTCTTGACTGCTTACCTGCAGAGCCTGATATTACTGAATGACAAGTCTTGACAGGTTGTGTGCAGAAGAGCAGTGGCTGTTCCTGTGCTGGCTTCTAAGTCTTTCTACCTAGAGTTAGCCGCCACTCTTATAGAATGGGCTGGTACCTTCTTTCTTTGTAGAATTTGGTCTAGTTTTAAGATACATCATTTGGAAGAAAAAAAAAAACCCAAGGGATTTTTGTTTGTAAAAGAGGTAAATGTTTATCAATGCCTTTAAATATTATTCTAATACCAGTGCTAGCCCCTGGACTTGCTTGGTAAACTGAACAAAATGCTGACTTTAAAAGCCATTTTCCATGCTTACTATTGAGGATTGCCACTGGGATTTTATTTTTATATTGTTCACATTACAATGAGACATACATTATCAGTGGAAGGATCTTTCTGAAAGAGAGTCAGCTAATGAAAAGCCTTATGCCGCCTGAAGAGCTGTTTCCTATGCAGCTGTACATAGGCTCCTACATTCTTCAGAATGTCCACTTTGAACAAAATCCACAGGGCAGGAGTTCACAGAGCAAGTCTCAGTTCCATTCTCAGAAAGTTGGATATTCAACTAGAATTAACTGCCTTGAACCCATTGTGTTTAAATGAATACTTGTAGAGAATAACATGTTTGTGTACAGTGAACTCTTGAGCAAATACCATGGTAATAAAGAAAGGTACTGTGCCTGGTGGAAAAAAGAAAAAATGCCATTTCTTTGGGAAACAGAGAAAGAGAAGGAATGCAAGGCAGGGAAAAGAACAGAGATGCTGGCTGTCACAGGGGTTTTCTTTTGTGACTTTTATTTTCTAGCAGTATGATGAGGGAAGTGTGAAAGTAGGGTCTATTGTGAAGGGGAAGATGGAGCTGTTTTTCTTCTCGTCCCAGAGACCTATAATAACTATTTTAATACTTATACTGGTGCTCTTTCTTATAAACAGAGCCATTGCTGAGTGGCCAGATCTCTTGCTGTGTGAGATGGCACATTAATACTGAGCTTATTGGAGAAGGTTTTTCAATTTTGCACAGGTTGTTTTCCATGTCAGAGCTAAAAGATCTCTTTGTACTTTTTGTTCTCCTTTGGGATTATTTTTCTAAGTGGGAGAAGCTGGAAGAGTGTCACCTTGGACCCTGCCAGAGATGCTTTTGATGGTGTTCCAGAGGAGAGTGTCCTTGTCAGATTATGAAGACCTGTTTTTCAGCTCTGCGTCTCCCTTGTTCTGGCTTGGGGGTCAGAGGGTCTATCTTCATTTCAGATCCTCTAGTAGCCGTCAGTGCACTCTGTACCAGTACCATCACTCCAGGTTAGACAAAGACCTTCTTGAAAGTACCTGTGTCAAAACAGAGAGAGCAGGTGGAAGAGAAATACTGTTTGTTTTAATAAGGTAGTGGGTCAGAAATAAAGAACAGAAAGAGTGTGAATTCCTTTACTTAATTGAATTATGTTATCACTACCTAATGTTCTTTTAGTGTAGAGGAATATTTTATGTAATATAAATTCAATCCTTTGCTTATTTTTAAATCCCATGGTTTAGGACACGTACCAATCTTAATTTGCAAGTTCTAGTAATTAGTTCTAGAATCAGCAACAATCTCAGCTTTTGTTCTTGCCAAGTTACTCTGCCCAGCTTATTCTGGCCAGCTTTCATTTCCACAGCGTGCTGACTCTTGAGAAGAAGTAAATGCTTACATCTTCGTTTTTCATTGTTTCCAAAATCCAAATAAACCCTGCTTCCCCATAAGATTTTTCTCGATTCTTCTTTAACTCTGACTCTTTGCCTGGATAAGCCCCAATGCCAGCTTGCTTCCCTTCATGTTCCCTAGGCAGATAGGTCTTACGTAGGGCAAAAGTTATGCCCTGCCTTTCTGTGGAGAATTGTTTCACTTAATGAACTGTGCTCCTGCCTGACAGAACTGCTTGTCTCATAGCCGGTAACTACATGAAAACCTTGCCTGCATTCCCAGCTGCTAGCTCCTATCTGCAAACCTAGGCAAGCACCGTCCTCAGCTCCAACTGTTGTCCACCACCTATCACTTCTCTGGGCTCACTTCCCATCTGCTGGGAGTCTCGGTGAGACACGGAGAACCAACCTTAACAAATGACAGACTCCAAAGTTACTGCTTTTGCAGATTATATTGACTATGGAGTGTATATTGCTGTGAATTAGAAACAAAAGTGGTGAGGTGGGTTTTTTGTTGTTGGTGGTGTTTAAATAATGTAATTCGTCTGTGTCTAACTTCTAATCTTAGAGCTGCTGAGTTTAGGATCTTGGGGCTAATATATAAGTCAATGTATGAGTGTTTGGAACTGCAGGGTTTCAGATGAGAGATTGTCTTTTGCAAGCCAAGTCCCTTCCTGGTTGCTTATTTATGCACGAAACCAAGCTTGCATGCTGCTTCAGACTAAAAGGTGTATTCCGTGTCACATAACTGAAAATAAGTGCTTATTCTACCACTTCTGTGAGGAGAGAACTGGCTGAGGAGAGTCAGAGTACAAATGTTGCCTGCACTTTGTTCTTGTTTTGAAGAACTAACCAACCAAGAACTATTGGGGGGGTAAAGAAAAGGAGAAACTTCTTCTGAACTTCATGAACGTTGCTCTGGATTTTCTCAATAAATGCCTTTTATTTTCTGTCATTTTGCAGCAGAAACCAAGTTAGGTAGTAAACAGTTATTTTTGTAAAATACCGATTAACAGGTGTTTAATTCCCTAGAAAATCAGGGAGGCATAGTGTTTGTCTTTATCTATTATATCAGCAGATATTTCCTCTATGTAAGCACCAGGTGGCATTCTTACCGTGGTTATGTCCAGAAGTTACTATTTTCCATTTCAGTATTATAAACCTTATTTTATGTGAAGATGAATACAGATAGTGTCTTTCTGAAGCATGGTTTTTGGCTTCTGTCAAAAAAATACCTGCTTGGTTAAAGCCTGGCTGATAGTCGAACTTTTTTTGGTACCTAAAGATGACTCTTTCAGAACCTTTGTACAAGTCCTTAGGTGTGTAGTGACAGTGCTGTAGTCTAATATGTATGTATCATCCTATGTTTAAAGAATGTTTTGCTGTCTCTCTCCCTCCCAGCCCTGGTACCATTCTGTGCTCTTGATATCAATTTCTTCTTGAGCAAAACTCCTGCAAGCCTGATCTTGTATGTTTGTATAACTGACTCTTTTAAAGAGCTCTGGAAAAATGAGTATTCTGAATTGTCTAATTATTGTAAGAAACATTTCCATAGACTGACATTTTTTAGAAGTTCTTCCTGATGCTTACAGTTACTAGGAATGATTTTCTTGCTTTTCCTCTAGGTCCTGTCTGCAGTATATGTGTATCATCTTTTGGAGCAAGACCAGTGGCAATCTTCAGTGGCTTTATGGTGGCTGGGGGCCTCATGATGAGCAGTTTTGCCCCTAACATATACTTTCTATATATTTCATATGGGATTGTTGTTGGTAAGAAAAACCTTTCCCTCATACAGAGAGTTAATCTTTGTTGTATTGAGACTTGGTTAATGAATCTGAAAGGAGAAACTGATTCACAGAGACAGAGTAAAGTCTGGGACTTGATTTATCAAGGAATATTTTGGGGTGGGAAGGGGTGTCAGAGGTAGACTTTTGCCATGTAGTGATAGATAAAAACAATGTATATGTTCGTCAGGGTTTGAAAGCAGTTTGTCCTCCTTTGACATGATTGTTAGAGATAGAAAAGCTGAGGTTTTTCCTAAGGGGTGGAATTAAGGTCTTCTGCAGGCGTGAATGAAGTGCCACTCTTAAAGGAATAACAACTTTCCTGAAATTTTGTCATGTACTCATTCTAATTTGATAAATTAGAGATCATTAGGGAGCAATGCTGTTCTCTGCATAACAGGATTGAATCGAAAGCACTGTGCTAGAATCATGAAAGTGCTGGTGTCCTAGCAGGTGACCTGCTCCTCTGTGCTGCAGAGGGCTGCTGTGGATGTTTTATCATATTCCTGGTGTCAGGAATCCAGGCATGTTGTTGGCCTGCAGGAACCCAGCAGTGTGCTGGCTCAGGCACAGTGCTGTATGGATGCAGCTCTGCTGTTTTCTGAGGCCAGCCCTGGACTAAAAGCCATGTAACCCTTCCACACAGCATGGAGCCTGAGCTGTTGAAATCCTCAAACCCAGCCTGCTCCATGCAGGTTCTGCAGCCAGGGATGGGAGAGGGAGAGAGAGGTGGGACAGTGCAGGCATCCTAATGGCCCTGTCAGTGTGAGGCCAGAGTGGCTTATGCTGAGCCAGAGTTAGAAGGTACCTCTGTGCCCAGGGTGCGCTACTGTATTATCTGGGGAATACAAAGGGGCATTCATTTCCCATAGCATGTTGCATACTTTACTTCTAACTATTTTTCTCAAGGGCTTGGATGTGGCCTTTTGTATACCGCAACAGTTACCATCACTTGCCACTATTTTGACAAACGCAGAGGCCTTGCACTTGGTCTGATTTCAACAGGTATGACTTCTAATTGTCGTTCTTTCTAACTTCTCAACTCTGATACAGCTACTGTTGCCAGGGCAAGAAAAACCAGATTATATTTTTCTCAGTTATCTTCATTTTTGTGAAGTAGCACTTAAGTCAAAATGTTGGTGGCAATGAACAGATAAAATCAGGCATCAGATGAAATAGTAACTACCCATGCAGGTGTGCGGTATGGGTTATCCATATGGATGAGAAAAAGGTATTCACTAAAATGAAAGACTCATGAGTAGCTTGGGCTGTATGCCATGGGTAGTAAGAGGGGAAAGTTTCCATAGAGCTCTCTTCTCCCTTTTCTTTCTTGCACAAGATAAGTGAAAAATATTGGAGATGCAGGATATAAGTGGTGGATCACCATAACCTCACATTAACTGTACCTTTAAAGGAGTAGTTGAAGTTTGGGCTAATATTTAAATATTTTTTCATTTCCAATCTAAAAGGAGACTAAATTCTGAAATGTTTCAAAAGCTCATCCCAGCTTTTGTCCATCTATGTTAAATGGATCCTGGGAAAACAAACCTCTGACAATACGAGGAAAATTCTTGGATGATGAACAGTCTCATTCTCTCCCTGGGTCATTGTGTGATGTTGTACTTTACACTCACAGGAATTGCTAAATTAATGGACCAAGTAGGAACTGTTAAAGAAGGCTGTGGTTCCATTCCTTGCTTCCTGTGTTGTGTGGAGTCTCTCCTCTGAACTGTTTTCTCAAGTAGTTGCTAGTGAGGAGAGGCCTGGTCAGTACAGTCTGTATTGTGAGATACTAATGCCACACCCATACCATTAGAATTAAGGGGAACTTTAGCAGAAATGTTCCTTGGAAGCATTTCCAGTGGCTTTTGTTGGGATTTCAAGGAGTTTGCTTTAAGGCCTGATCTTATTGAGCTTTTGTTAATTTTAGTTCTTGGAAGACAAAACAAGTCTTAATTTTATAATTATTTTTTCCAGTGCTTAGCACTGAAGTACATAAATGGCTTTAATATAACCTAGCAACAGTCCTGAGCAAACGATTTTAATTTAAAGTTTGTCTTTAAATTGACTTGAAACAAACTAATGCTCTGTATTTGTGAGTTGGTCATCCATTGATTACAATGGATCGATGCTCATTCCAACAAAGAGCTTTTTCTTTGAATAGTTGGGATTGCATAAAATGCTTGTTTTCGTAGTAATAGCTTACTTTTCACTGTTTTCCTCTGAATAGCCAGATTTCTCAAATGCATGAGCTTCAGAAATCCTTCTGGATTAAGCTCACACCATGTGAGCCACCCTTCCTTAAACACTAAGCAGTAAAGGCCTGTTTCTAGGAGGACTGTTGGTGAACCCCTGGTCTGTTTCTGCCTAGGAGAAGGAAGGTGGCAGCAAGGAGGAGAAGGAAGAAAATGCTGGTGTGTGAAATTCTGCCTGTGCTAACTCAAATGGCACCTGAAGGGATACATATATTTGAGTGCGTGGCAGAAGAATGACATAATAGTTCTTTGGTGGTTTTCATCAGATATAGTATTGATCCTTCTTGTTTCTAAAGTGTCTGCTAATTATTACAAATTGTTCAGATGTTTTGAAAGGCTTTCTATTTTTTGGATACTCAGCAAAGAAACTGTAACTTCAAGAGGTATGATAACTTACCAGTTCATTAGAGTGGGGAGAGAGAAGCACAAATGACTTACCATTCCTGTGGCAGTGGATTTGTAGCTGCTGAAACGTACATGTTTGTTAGCATTGGAGGATGTTCTCAGTTCTTCAGTTTAAACTGGTCTTATTTTCCTTTTATAGGCTCAAGTGTTGGACTCTTTATATATGCAGCTTTGCAAAGAGAGCTTATTGATCTATATGGACTGGATGGTTGTCTGCTAATAGTTGGTGCGCTGTCTCTAAATATATTAGCATGTGGCAGCCTAATGAGACCGTTGGAATCATCTGATTCCCCTCCACCAGAAAAAACATGTGTAGACAAAGTCCCAGAACAATATTTTGTTTACCATGAAAAAGAAAAGACTGTTGAAGAAAATATAAGCATCCTTGAAAAGGGCTACGTTGATGAAAAATGTGCTAACAATGTGCCTGATTACAAACAGGATAGCATTTTAAATAAGAATGTATTAAGCTCAATAAATGTAAATGAGAAAGACACGTACAAAAAAAAAGTTGTAGAACGGACAAACTTCTGCAAGCAACTCGCTAAAAGGAAGTGGCAGCTCTATTTGAACTACTGGGAGGAAACCATGGTTCTTTTTAAGAACAAAGTATTTTCAGCTCTTTTTGTTGCCATCTTGCTCTTTGATATTGGTGGATTTCCTCCTTCTCTGCTTATGGAAGATGTGGCAAGAAGTGCAAACATTAATGAAGATGACTATCATATGCCTCTTATTTCCATTATAGGCATTATGACTGCTGTTGGCAAACTTACTTTAGGAATACTGGCAGATTTTAAATGGGTTAACACTTTATATCTGTACGTAACTACCTTACTAATGACAGGAGTGGCCTTGTTTGCAATTCCGTTTGCCAAAAGTTACCTTACATTAGCGATGCTTTCTGGGGTTTTGGGTTTTCTGACTGGTAACTGGTCAATTTTTCCATATGTAACAACAAAGACCGTGGGAATTGAGAAACTGACTCATGCATATGGGATATTAATGTTCTTTGCTGGACTTGGAAATAGCCTTGGACCACCAATTGTAGGTAAGTTCAAGGTAGATATGATAAAATGAACATGAGCTTGTCACGACCAGACAGAATTAATTTGCATGCAAGTAGGTCTAGTTGGCCCTAATAACAATGGAAAGATGAAATCAAAATCTTCACAAAAAATTAAAGCCTGTTTCACTTAAGCTAACCAAGCTGATTGTGTTCTGCTTTTGGCTTCGATGAAAGGCACATTTAATGTCTAAATGGTCAAACTGTATTTTAGATATAGCTTTTTATTTGTGTGATGTTTTTATTTTATTTTTTTCCCATGATGTATCTCTAACTTACAGTGCTGTGTTACTTTTAACTCCTCACTGATAGGCTTCTCTCTTGTTTTCACCCTCAGGTTGGTTTTATGACTGGACACAGGAATATGATACTGCATTCTATTTCAGTGGCTTCTGTGTCTTACTGGGTGGATTTCTTCTGCTGTTGGCAGCGTTACCCTGCTGGAATGCCTGCACCAATCAGAGCTCAAAGCTGCCTCCAAGTACTTACTCCTACAAAGTTGCATCTAGTGCTTAGGTGACAACTGGAAAACACTTTGCGCTTTTTTTATATTATACAGCAAAGTATTTTAGTAATTTTCCATTTATTTATGGAGCCCCCAATCCTTGTGACTAGAAAAATTCCATTGTTGCTTGTTGTTCAGTTCCTTTTTCTTCTTTCATTTCTTTTATTTTATTCTTAAGAACAGTCTTATTTTGTCTACTATGCACTGTGTTTTCAGCCTGTGTCTACTGTCATTTCCTTTCACCCTCTAAGGGGTATATTCTGCTGTATTATCAGCTGTACTGTTGGGTTTTTTTTAAAGAGGGTGGTGTAGAGGGGTGAAAACCTTGGAGCAAAAATGAAGGCTTGTTCCTTATGGGAAAAGGCTGACATTTCTGTCACCTTTTATAGGTTTCCAAGTTGCACAATCAGCCTTTACAAGACAAAAATTTGCCTTATTAGAGTGTAATACTGTGGCAAGGTGCTTATAATGTCATGCTTAGATTAACTTTTTGTCTGTTTAAAGTTTCTCCAATTTACAATGAAGTGCCAATTGGGGAGGGAGAATAGGGGGAACAAAACCAACCTTGTGTAATATAACTGAAGCGAACTTTATGATGAAAGTAACAATTCTTACTAGCACTGCAACTAAGAACTATGTTTGTAAGGATTGCACATTTTGTGAAGTCTGTTTATAAAACTGTTGAACCAAAACCTTTAAAACCAAGGAATAAATATGACTGTTGAAACCATGAAAAGAAATGCTGTCTTGGTTATGCAAGTTCATGACCTTTAGATCGGAGTTGAAGATCTGCTCACAGAAGCTCAGAGGTGAGTGTTTCTGAGCAAGTCACCCATGGTTTGGCAGTACTGGGGGCATCTCTTGTTGTACAGCTACAGGTTAGTAGTTTGAGCCTGCTGTGAAGTGCTTAGCAAGGGTTTAGAGCTTTCAACAAGGTAGACCCAATGAAAAAGGAAAACTGTGACAGCAGTGTCATCTTTGCTCTGTCATGTTTGGAATGGACATAGCAAAAAGAAAAGTTAGTAAAGGGAACAAAAACGCATGGGGGAGAGACAGCAAGAGGTACAGGGGAAGCTGAGGTGGAAAGAGTTGCAACACCACACGGGCCAATGAAGAGAAGCCTTGAAACCCATTGCCTGGGATACTCTCTAGCTGCAGGCTATCTGTGTGTGTGTGTGTTGGCTTTTTGCTTTTGTTTAACCCAAAGCCAGGGTTGGCATGTCTGAGAGGAATGCTGTGTGATGTTGAAATGTTTTCTGAACCAGGCAGGTGTCATGGTGAAGGCAGGATAACTCAGGTAACTCTGCACTGCCCCTGAGTGCCCTGCACAATAGCTTTTGCTTCTGCAGCTGCTTCTGCACCAAAGACAAGTCTGCTTGCTCTTGTATAGTAGTCACAGTAATCTATCCACCTGTGGCACATGCTGTGTGCTTTGGCTTCTTGCTGTGGGTTTGAAGTTTAGCGGAGCATGTTGGAAGCCTTATGAGAAGTAGAAGTTCTTAATCCTCAATTAAATCTATGGTTGCCTGCAAATGCGTAAGTAGCTCTCAGCAGTACTATGTGCCTCAAAAGTCTGCTGTGATTCTGGCTCATAAATAATCCTTAAGATAAAAAACAGGCAAGTAGCAAGCAACCTTTATTGTCGAAGTGCTATGCACAGTTTTTGTGTTTGCACACCTCAATAAGCAAGAGCGATGTAACTTCTAAGAGGGGCAGACATAAGTGCAAGTAATGTTCCCTCTTCTGGTCCAAGGTAGGAAAATCCAGCTTGGCTTCAGACAGTTTTTGCTGGCTTTCTGGAATTCACTTATGTTTCTTCATATTAAAGCTTGACAAGATATAGATGCAGTTAGGTTGTTTCTGGTTTTTTTCTCCATTTGTCAGCTGGGTGTAACTACTCTGTGGGCTTTTTTCCTGGATTTCTTACTCAATGTGGAAAAAACATTGTGTATTCAATTTAGACACAAATGCAACTCCAGTTCCAAATTGAAGCCCTGAGTATCTGACTTGGATTTGTACCTCTTCATGTGCTGTGTGGCAGCTGAAGTCAGATTTCACTGCAGGCATGTAAAAGTGGTACCATGTTTTACAGTATATCACTGCAGGTTCTTTAAGATGTATATATAATCAGGGTAGGTGTGCCTTCAGACTAGTATCTTTTAAAGTCTGTTACTTCCTGCCAACAATACATTCCGAGTTCTTTAAATATGAAACTTACATTAAATTAGTTGTCAATCTGAAAAAAACCCAGCTAGAATTAATGATAGGGCCATATGTAGCCCCCTTTTGCAGTGGAAATGGAGTCTGTTATTAGGCAGCTTGATATATTTGGGAATACAACTAGTGATCTGTGATAGTTTCCTGATGTAACCTTACCCATCAGTGAGGAAAGAGCCTCAAGAGGCTGTTGAAGAATTTTACATTGCCACAGAAGGCAATATGTGTTAGGAGGCCAGTCCTAACAGCTAGTTGAGCGCTGTGAATGTACTAATCTAGACTTTACTTGACAAACAAGACCTAAGATTTAATGTTTCACTTTTTGTTTTTACTTCTCCCATTTTGCAGGGTTCCTTTCCAAGAGGAGATTTTTAGAGCTGTTGCAACTTGACTATTTGATGCAGCCCTTTCCCTCTGCCTGACAGGCTTCATTCAAATTAGCGCATAGGTGTGAATGTTTTTTGGAAGATGGAAAGAGAGGTACAAAATGATTATCTGTGCCTCATTTGCTTGAAAAGTAGATCATCAGCATTAACAGGGTGGTCGAAGTAGATATGTACACAGTTCTGCCATGTAGAATTAAATTCTCCATCTTCTTGAGTTTTATAGTCCCTGACAAATAGATCTGGAATAGAGGGAATGAGATGCTTAAGTAATTACTCTTTATTGTAGAAGAAAAAGTTATTGTTTATTGCATAAATTAATTGGCTACTGTGGAGTCAGTCATGAATAGAACATTTATCTTCTTATTTGCAGATATTAAGAAAATTTAGTGTAGTTACCAAAAATGCAAGACAAATGAAACTGCTAAATTTCATTAGATTTAAAGTCTATTCTGTTCCTTGATCAATTGATGGTCTTTATGGTTAGCTGCCAAAATAGATTACATTCCTTTGATAGCTGTTAATTTGTCTACATCCTGCTGATACTGGATTCCTGCATCATGTACTGACATTAAACCATGTGCTGAGTAAGGGCTACAGACCATATGCTGTAAAAATTGATTGAGATTGATTTGCATAGCATTAAACTGACACAGGTATTTTTTTGTTGTTGTTGTTGGAAAGATACTTAAGTCCTTTCAGGAGGGCCTTTCACATGTATATAAAATGAATATTTTGGGCTGAGGATGACGCTGGTCAGATTAAAAATGGCAAAATGATAAATGATACAGAAATTGGATAGGTATGCCAAAAGAAGTGGCAAAAGCTGTTTTCTTCTATGAAATAAATTCCTCAGATTCAGAGGACTTATTTCAGCGATGCTTTGCTGTAAACTCAATTATGCTGAAGAGCCAAGTCAGACTTCTCAGTCTTTTTACAAGAAATAGTCTTTAGAGATGTGTTCGTGTGCTTTCTGTTTGCCAAAATGCATTTTGCTTTTTAGCTTGGTTTTTTCTTTTTTTTTTTTTTTTGATAAAGATATTTGTGCTTTAAAATTGTGGCTTTTAAGCAATTGAAGCAGTTCTCAGAAGTGGATACACACATGCTCATCTTGTACCATGCTACAGAATCATGTAATTTTGTTACAGGAATTCAATCATGGAATGATTTGAGCTGGAAGGGACCTTTAAAGATCCCATAGTGATTTCAAGTTTCTTTAAATAGTTGGTCTGTTTCTTGTTTGTTGTCACTTTCATGGCTCTATGGCAAAGGCTCCTCTCTTTTCTTTTATATCCTTACTGTAAGGCCTTACATTTTCTGCAATAGCTTCTTATATTATTTTTCTTTAGTGTGTCCATAGTTTTTTGCAACAACACTGTCAATCAGTTGTAGCTATATTTGTCTCACGTGTGGAGTATTTGCTTGCTTGGTTTTGTCTCATTAGTATTAAATAATGACATCAGTGCAAACTGACTTTATTAACCCTGAAATAATTTGATGTTGCCAGAACCTAAAGGTCAAGATGTCTGAAATGAGAAACTTGCTGAAATTGTTGGCCAGAGCTATAGGAAAAGAATAAAATGTGACTGATTTGAATGTAGATATTTCAACTTCTCTGCCTGGAGATGCTCAAGACTTCATTTAATGAGGAATGTGGGTCTTGTGCACATGCAGTAAGGAAGAGTGAAGACAGGACAAATCTGTCAGCTTTGGGATTTCACTGCTGTGTTTTCTTCTCTTTGGATCACCTGTGTCAGGTGCAGCTTTGTGCTTGGTTCACTGCAGTTTTCTGAGGTACTATAAGGTGAGAGGTAGGAGAACTGTATGCCTGGATCATGAGGTTTAACACTTGGGTACCTCCAGTCTCCTCACTTAGCATGCAACAAGGGGTGTTGTGCAGTTTTCAGTTATTGAATATGTACCTCATGAGTCTTTGAGGGAACATCCCTGTACCAGCTCCTCACTGAGCTCAGTGTCACTGCAGAGGGATTAGGTACAGTGAGTTTTCCAGGCCACAGTTTAAAGCTGTGTTTTCTGCCAGTGGAAGTGCTTGCTTGAGACACCCAGCAGCACACCACCATGTGTGCTGTGATGTAAACATGCTCAGAGAACCTCCAGAAATGCTTTTTTGTTTTGGGGTTTTTTTTGTGGCTGAGATCAGCTCGCAGTTTATACAGTGCAGGCTCACATGTAACTGCTAGCACAACACGCCATAGTGCGCTGCATTACATGGGTGAGAAGGAGCTTGGAGCAATTCCTCTGTAAGCTGCTCCTGCAGCCATGCCACTCTGTGGTGAAACTGCAGTAAATGTTGTTCCCAGCTGCCTTTGGCTCCAAGCTTAATCTTACTTGGTCATAGTTAAACTTGCAAAAACATTTTCTTTTAGTTCAAATTAATGTTGTTTTGTTCTCCTGTTTCTTTCCTTGCAGGCTGAAAATCATCCAACTAAGCTCTCTTTCCTCCTCTCCTAGTGACACAGCTTGTGTTGAAAAGTAAACATGTTTTCAGTGATTAACAGCAGTGACTAGGAGATGTTGCTGAGTAACAAGATGAATACCTACCCCTTGTTTTGTAAATGGCCAGTGCACTGACCAACTCCATATTTACGGATCATATCTAAATTGTGTGGGGGTTTTGTGGTTATAACTTTAAAATTTGATATATGACATGCATATCAAGTTGTATCAGGTCACAGTGTCTTCTGTTGGAATCAAATTACTTTGCAGTTTAATTAAAATATCCCTGGGTTAGAATGGCTGTCTCCCTGCTTTGCATTACTCAGGGGACCACCTTTGCAAATCAGGATAACTGAAATAATCTGGCATGTCTTGAATTACAGTCAATACTCTGTATGAGGTTATGCAAGGATCCGTAAAAATGCTTCAATTAATATTTGCTTCAAATAAAACAGGGTTGGGGGGGGTTCAGAGAGTATGGGATAAGAAAATTGCATTTACAAGACTGAGCTTGACAACGTGTTGCCTCTCCAGGTAGCAGTTATAGGTAACAATTAAGTAGTCACTGTTTTGGGTGTATGGGTGACCATTTTTGATTCCTGGGAGATTGGGAAGAGGGAATTCCCACTGAGCACAACATTTACCTGGTTGCTTCAGAAATAGGAGTCTCAAATTTGCACATGACAGACTGAATTACTGAAAGCAGAATTTCAGCATCTTGCCTTCCTGACAGGCATGATAAGACTCTGGGGAGGGAGGAGAGTTTTCTTGCCGTCATGTGTATATTTCTGTGGGCTTTTTCCTAGTAACCAGTGCTGCATACTCCAGCATATGAACCCAAATAAGCAACAGTGGTCAGACTGTCTAGTTGCAGAATGGCCCTTACACCAGTATTTACTTTTTACCAGATGGAGTTTTACTGGGTACAATGATACTTCCAGCAGCTTTGGAGATATTTTTCCCTTTCAAGTTTACCCTGTATGTCAAATTTTGGGATTTGGTTTCTCAATCGATTCCCTGAATAAAAAGTTCAGTTATCAGCTTTATTCATGTGTGGTTTGAACTTCATGATATAGGCTGAAATGAGTTTTAAATAATTTATAAGGCTTGAGAAAGATCTTTGCTTACTACATTATGATAGTTTTCAGCCCACAGCTGTTTTTCCTGATGTCCTGTTCCTTAGAAGCAACAGCAAGACAGTGGCTTTAGATACTGCAGCAATACTGAATTTTGAATGCTGACTTGTTTTCCTTGGGAGAGCATCAAGAAAAATAAGAGCCTTAGGTGCCAGGTGGAGATTAGAGGAGAAAAATGAAATTCAAAACAGGAAGCAGAAAGAGGCAGGCTCCAATTCAACCTTCATGATATTTCACTCAAAGAGAAGAGTATTGACAGTTATTGACCTGCCATTTGCAAGTGAGTTTCAGTTCTGCAAAGCTGCCAAGGAAGTGTGCAGTTTTCTGCACACTTTTCTAAAGCCTTTTAAAGAAAAATGATGCTGGAGTGTTTAATAGGCTGGGAGAAAAAAAGGCAAGCAAGCAGTCTGAACATGTGCCTCCTACTGTTTCGCTGGGCAGTTCTCCACATGCCTGTAATTCAGCTGCCTGGAAATAGGCTCTGCTGAGACACCGCAGGACACCAACACATCGCTTGCCAGAGATAGGTGCAGATTGAGGGAAGCAACTCCAGGCTTGCCAGGTGAGTTAATGTAATGCTGCATTTACTGTAACAAAGAGCCTTGCTGTGACTCAGGAGATACTTGCTCAAGCACAGCACCAGACTAATGTGTCTGGCTCATGGAGAAGGGGGCAGTTCCCTTGCACCTGCCTAGCTCTGGCCATGGAGGTGTAACCCATCTGACCTTGGACATCCACATCCTGAGGAGATTACACAATCAATAAAACCACAAAGTTAAGAGGGATGCTTGTTGCAGCTGACAAGAGTTTGTCTGGATTGTGGCCTGTGTACTCATTCCATCAGCACAGTGAAAAGAAATGCATGTAGCAGTGGGGGAAAGCTGCTTTCTTGTCAGGACAACAACTCCTCCTTTCTGATAATGTAGCTTGGTGGGTAGACATAGTTGGCAGTCAAAATACTGTGACGAGAGATATGTGGTAAGCATTCTCTAAGTTTGTGCTATGGCTTTTAGCAGCTAAAATGTAGCAAAGTATATTGATACAGTAGTTATTAAAATAGAAATACTATTTTTTCATGCCTCATTTCTTGCCAATGATTACCTAACACTAGATGCATTTTTTCCCCATCTGTACTTCTGTCTTGGTTGCAGCTCATATTTCCTTTTTTTCCTTTCATTTGAGACTCACTATAGTTTCTCTACCAGCTCCATATACTAAAAAATGTGCAGTTTTTCAGAACTTACTCATTTTCCAGTTTAAAGTAGCTCATGATGAATTGAAAGAAAGTACACAAAAGTTGTGTGTTTAGGGTGGCAATGAAAACCTGCTTCAAAAGCCAGTAAGACAGGTTCAACTGATGGAAACCCATCTGTGCCTCCTGACTGTTTTTAATGATATTTGAGGGATGCTTTTATGGGGCTTTTTTTATGGGGCACAAGGGTTGTCAAGGCTGAGATGGTGCAACCAGTACAGCATAGTGCATTGAGCAAGTGATCATGCTGATCCCAAAGATTACAAAGATGAAGGAAAAAATACCTCCCTGAATGGGAGGGTCTTGAGTATTTTCAGCCAGGGAGGAAATGCAATTTTTCTGTTTTCCTTCTGTTCAGACAAATCTCTAGGACTTTGTGGCATTTCTAATCCTACTTGATGAAGCTGTTAGCTCTGAAGTTTAAGAGGTCAGCACAGACACTTGACATGGGTTTATGGGCTTGTCATGGTGTTTTTTTCCTATTTTTAAAAGTCAGATAAACTGTAAAGTCAGAGCAATAAAGGTCCTACTTATGCCTGTGGCTTTCCTCTGAGCTCCCCACTCAAAACAGTGTATTTTAAAATGGTTCTGAACAGTGCATTGGAGACAGATAACTCCTGCTACAACATCACCTTACACTTTCTTGTCTCAAAGTGGCTTCTCCTCCACCCTTGGCTCCCACAGGATCTGTCTGGTCCTTTTTACCCCTAGCAGCCCTCAGGCCCTGGCGCTGGGCTGGGCAAGAGATGGCATACTATATCTCACAGCTAGGGGTGCTGAAGGCTGGCAAGGGCACATGTGCTGATTTGCCTGTTGGAAAGCTGCAAAAAGCAGCACCATTAGCTGTGAAATCCTGTGGGATGCTACCTTGTGACCTTTTCCTCCACTAGGTTGCTGTTTATGGTATATATGGGAAGAAAAGGTTTTTAAAGCAGCTGAAATGAGTTTGATTGTGTGAACTGGTAACGTCCAGTGTTTTGGATGAAACACAGTTCATAATCTTCCTGTATTAGCAGCATAATCTAGCAGCTCCAGCAGAGGAATTGCAAAGAGTCTGGAGTTTTTCTTACAGATGAGACAAATTTAGTGGTGGTTTCATAAGCTGATTAGCTTGTATTTATGGTGTTCTCTGACCTGCTGACACACTGCAAGGGTTTTTCTTCTCTGCAGTTATCCATTTGATAAACAAGAAAAAAGACCTAAACTCTCTAAATACATCAAGGCATCAATACAATTAAAATTAAGGCAGCACAAATTCTGTGATGCCAGAAGATAAGCCTGTGACTGAAACAGCATTTATGGTGAACAGTGCTTTAAATGAAAACCATACAGTATTGATTTTTTAACCAGCATTGTATGTCTGCATGTCCTTGAAAAGTTGCTTTTGAAGTTGCCACTGGATAATGAGGACCATGGCATGGAGGGGCTGGCTAGCAGTTGCAATTCAATTAAATTTCTTTGCTTCAGGTCAAGCTTTACGCGTTTATTTATGAAGCCCAGGGTCCTACTCCTGTCCTGATCATCCAGTGCTCAAAGGCTGCAGCTGGGATCAGTGGAGCTGCTTTCCCCAGTGTTTACTTCTAACCCAGAGCCACTGTGACCTCTCCAGCTGGATCTGTGTCAAGGGAGGACTGCTCACACAGCATCACCACACAGTCTCCCCGCAGGGCACACGTTCTGGCTGCTTGGCTCTTGCCCACCAAGAAGGGCTTTCTTTCCTATTTGGTTGGAGGCTTGGAGACTCCTGAAGCTGAGACACAGATCACTAGGTTAGCAGAACAGGCTGCTTCAGCTTTGAAGGAAAACTGAAATGAACCATGAAGCCTCAGTTAATTATTTTTCTTGATGCTATTGTCTTTTACTGCTGCTGACAGTGGATTTACCTCTGCCCTCTCTCACAGGGATCCTGTTGTTCCTAATGCTTTCTTTAAAAACTCTTGTTTTCTAAGAAGAAAACTAAGCTTTTCTGTTTTCCTTTAATGTTTATTCTTTTTCTAGCTTTTTGAGACCCCAGCAACCCTCAAAAGCAGCTATTTCAGTAGCTGGTGACCATGCTCCCTGTGAATGAAGTACCACAGCAGCCGTGGAGGCTCCCCCAGCACTGCAGACCGCACAGACCAGGGCACTGCCTTTCGCTGCAGGCCTCCCCCTGGGCAGCAGGGTGCTAGGAGACCAGAAGTTTTGGTTTTAATTTAGACACAGCCCTTGAAGTCAGGGTGTCTGCTCAAAGTACCACACATCCAAGTCGTATAGCTGAAGTCCTGCAGGGCCTGACTTTGATCCAGAGGTTGTGAAGGAAGGGTTTGAATTGCAGCTACACTCTATGGGCAATTAGATGTTTAATTTGTGCTGCCTGTGGCCTTCTGCTCTTTGTACAACACCAGTGAGAGGAGAAATAATCCCTCTGATCTATGTTATTTTGCACAGAAGGAAAATCCTGTCCAGGGCCTGGGGCTCCTTGCTGTGTTTGAAGTGAGGTTTGCAGGACCACCTCTCCAGCAAGCCTCGTGTGCCCTCTAGCTGCTGAAGGTTTCTGGGGAACTGAAATGTCTTCATTTTCTGTAAGTCTTGATGAATTTTGCAGGCAAGTCTTGGAAAAAATATCTTCAATAATTGCAGTTAGAGGAGCAGTAGAGACCAAGGGGCCGATTGCAGTCACTGCTGCCTTGTTTGCCCTGTGATGATTCAATAGAAAAACAAGTGCGCTTGCTGCTTAGGTAGAGAATTTGTTCCTTTAAAATATGTTGCTGCGTGTTCACATGCTCAGCTGAAGCAGGGGAGAGTGGTATGTCAGCAGGATGATTCCTGTGACATCTAGTAAGATGGAAGGCGTAAATGTGCTGTGGGTGTGCAGCAAAGGGTTAGAGAGATGGTGTTTGTTTTTTAATTTTGGGATTTTTTTGCACACGCCTTTTTGTGAGATGTTTCTCTGCAGAGAGCAAATTGCTGCCAGCCCACGGGTGTGGGCAGCTGGGGTGCTTGTGGCTCTGAGTGCCTTCTACTTTTGTCTGTCTCAAAGGGACCCAGCAAAAGTGGGGGAGCTGCTCCTGCTCCAGCTGCCCTGCAGACACAGTGATGAAGTATGTGAGGCACAGATGGTGGGGAAAGCACTGGATACGGTGGCTGAAGGGCAGTGGTGGCGGGGCAAAGGAGTTGAATGCAGGAGGGGAGGGGATGTTGCAGAACAAAATGCCCTCTGTATCCTCTCAGATATGAGTGCTGGGCACCATACTGCTGTGACAAATGACAATTACACCATGGGGTATAGGAGGACCAGCACATTCTCTTCTCTTTTTTAGCAGTCACTTTTATACAGGGCAGTGCTGGGGGGACAGTGCCATCAGCCTCAGCACTGCCTGTGGGCCCAACAGCTGTGAACAGGATTAGCCATGAAGTGGCTAATTCCGTAGGGTGGCAGTGCTAGAGGGCTCGGGGCAGGGCCCCTCAAGCAGCCACAGCTGTGGTGATGGGCCCAGGTGATGCCCATCTGCAGTGATGAGGCAAGGCTGCCCCTGCCTGGGGTGGGGAAAGACAGGCACCAGCAGGTAGCCATGTGTGGCGTCCCCTCTCAGTGGCTGCATAGCACTGGCCAAAATGGGCTTGAGGAGAGTCAGCTGTGGTGTGGGAATGGTCCATGTACCTTGGAGAAAGCACATGTCGTGGCTTAAACCATGACAGGGTTAAATGCCCGTTGGGCCAGCCAAGTCAGCCAGCCACTTCTGGTGCACAGGAGGGTGAATGTGTAATTTTCTGAGGGCTGAAAAGCACAGACTTGGGGGCAGCAGTGAAGAATTTTTGCTCAGCGATGATTTAGCCGTGCCCTGTCTGTGTGCGGGTTTGCATACCCTAAGGTGAGAGCAAGGCTGTCGCCTTTGTGAGGTATCTTCTCATGCCAGGTGGGCAGGAAAGCCTTAAACTGTAGCATTTCCAGACCTCATTGTGGGATCTTGGGGAGAGGTAAGTGGGCTAAAAATCTGTACTATTTTAAAGTGATATTCCCTTTATTAAGGAAGAGGGTATTGCCATCTGTGCTGAGCCAGCAGTCCAGTGCGTTCATAAAGTAACTCCTGCTTTTCTAGTACTCCACAAAGGAGGTCTAACTTAGTGCCTCCATTTTTTTTTTTTCCTTTGTGCATTTTGGGCTTTTTTGTATGTACCGCCATGGCAGGGGGATGGAACTAGATGATTTTAAGGTCCTTTCCAATCCTAACTATTCTACGATTCTACGAACCAAATTTCTATCAAGAATCTTCCCAATTACACTTGACTGCTGTATTATTTGCTGTATTGTGGCTTATTTCCTAGCAGAGGCTTTGTACCTGAAAGTATTATAATAGGAGATGTTGGGCTTAACAGCATCTACCTCTTCCATATTTCAAAGGCTGAATGAATCCTTGCTTGTGTGTTTACTAAATGATTGTGCAGGTGTTATATAAATGTGTATCTGTAATATGCATACACTGTAGGTCATCACAAAATATTTTACTTAACTGCTACTAGCAGGCAGAATGGACAGCAGGTAGTATGAATATCTGCAAACCTGCATTGAAAAACCCCTCTCAGAAATAAATATCAAGCACACAATCAACGTGCTCCAGGAAGCTGTGCTTTTGTGTGTGTTAGGTGCCATGGAAACATCTAATGGTAACATAGCCATTAGCTTGTGCAGTATTCCTCTGGAAGCAAGTGCTGGCTACAAGGAATCCACCTCTGCTAGCAGTTAATTCCTACCTTCGACAAAATCTGGAGTGAAACTACTGATTATGATGATGCCTAGCAATTATGCTACGATAAATTAATTACAGAGGAACAGCTTTGGCCGGACTGCATGGGTTTGTGAAGGGAAGAATGGTCATGGTGTCTTCTGAACAGCACAGCTGAAATATTGACACTCTCCTTCACTCTAATATGGGAACAAGTGCTTCCCTTTCAATTTGTGTAAGTGAACTTAAATCTGGCTTCTTGAGTCCTTTCTTACATCTTTTTTTCTTTCTGAGAAGGCTGTACTTCCTCCAACCCAGCTGCTGCATCTGAAGAGGGAAAGAGGAGATATTTAGAGTAATATATCATAAATACTTTAGAGGCTTTTTTTAACATATCACAGCTTATATATTAAAAATGCTATAACATATGTTTGATACATGCTGATATTGGTTCCTTTTAGGTAATTATGGCTTCACCATTAACATCATGTTCTAAGCATGCTTATGTACTGAAAGAGTGAAATGGATCTAAGGGTTTCAGTGCATGTTTGTGTGGGTTTGCCATGGCAGCACTGCTGGAAGTGGCCTCCTCAAGCTCTGGTTTGGGCCTTTACTTAAGGGGTAGGCTTTTTAAGCTGAAAAATAGGTTTTCTATAGTGGTTCAGCTACAAATCTGTAAGAAAGTCTTTCCTTTTTCCTTCAGAAAACATAGTAACAAAAACATTTAAGAGCCTGGTTTTAGAATGTGTTGGGATAAAGCTGCAATATATTAAAATCCCCCCTTAATATGATATGCAGGTACTGTTTTAATATTCCTGATGCAGAACTGGTAAATCCGGGTGTTCCCGGTTTGGACTTCCGTTCTCATGGCATGGTGGAAACAGGTCCTCTGCTTCGTGATTGCAAGCATAGCCTGCCTGATAGGAAAACGAGGGCAAAACATAGCACAGTGAGTAATGTAACCCCCTTATAAGGCAAAGCAGAGGGTTATAAGAGGAGGGAAAGAGTATAAGAGAGCAAGGGCTCCTCATGGCCGGGCTGCATTTCCTCCTTTTCTCACGTGCATCTCCCTTGGGCACCACCTGCAGGGCTGAGGGGCTCAACAGGCCTGGCCGTGGAAACTTCCAGAACCAGCCAGAGCCACCATGCCCTGCTCAGGGCAGCCCCCCTTCCCTCACAGAGGCCCCTCAGCCCTGCTGCAGCCCCTGGAGCAGGCACCTGTGTGATAGCATGTGTACTGGTCGGCCTCTGTCCGAACAAGGTGACAAAGCAGCTCCCGAGTGCAGGTTGTTCATGACTTCTTGTGTGTTTTTGCTTTGGTTACTGCGATAAGAAATTCGGAATAACCAGGTGAGCAGATGGGAATCATTTACCAGGCTTGTGCCATGGCTGCTGCTTAAATTCCCATTCTGGCTTCTCCGTGAATCTTGCATGTTTTACCTTTGTGAGTTAGGTACAAATTTGCACATTTCACAGAGCTGGAAGGCTGTGCACCAGCACTTGGTCAGCTTTTTTGCTGCGTGCTGGGGCTCTTCTTGAAGCAGGGGTTTTGCAACCCCTTCCTGTGTTAAGCGGGGCATCTGCCTTGACCTGACGCCCCATTTTCTCTGAATGTAAGTATAAATGTGTTTTATTAGGATTTACCCCATTGCAGGTCCTGCCTCAGCTCTACAGAAGAATAATATTGATATTTTAAGAACATGCAATAGAAGTAGAATCTGTACTGAGGTGCTATAATGACGACAATAATTTTACCTAAGGTGTAGACCGTTGGACCTTAAAATAATAAAGGCCGCTTCTGTTCATCACTTGCCTGTTTTTATTCCCCAGAAATCATTATCTTCTATTCAAGTCAGGCACACAACAAGTAAAGTCTCACCAGATCTCAGAGAAAGAAGCACGTTTGGTGTTCCTCTGGAAACCCTTGTACAGGATGAAAAGCAATATGGAGTTCCTTTTCTTGTGACACAGATGGTGGAGTACCTAGAAGCATTTGGTAAGTTCATCTTTTCTCTGTTTGGTTTCTGAAAACTTATTCTTTGTTTAAACTGTATTTTTCAGCTGTAACTGCTGAAGTATATTTTTACAATTATTATGTTTTTTTAGAGGAGCTCTTTCTTTTTGAGATTCAGTTTTCAACAAACAGGTATGGTAATGCAGCCACTGCTTACTGTTTCATATTTCTTCTTAAACAGGCCTGGAGCATGTCGGTATATTTCGAATCAGTGGCTCAGTAAATAAAATCAAGGAATTGAAGCAGAAATACAATCAAGGAGAAAAAGTAGACCTTGTTAATGATGGAGATGTTGATTCTGTTGCCAGTCTCCTGAAACTCTTTTTGAAAGAACTGCCAGTGGCTGTTTTTCCAGACAGCATCTGTTCTGGCTTGCTAAACACTTTCCAAGGTAAAGAACGAGCACATTCCATGCTTGTGCCCTTTCTTTGGCAGTGACAGATAATGTGTTCATTGCACCTTCCTGTAAGCAAGGGGTTAAGTTTCCTTAACCTGAAACTGATGTTTAATTGCTTCTGATGGACCAGTCTTCCCTGAACTTGTCTATAACCTTTATTTTTTACATTCACTAGGGCTTTCAGACTCCCTAACATCCTGTGGCAAGGCATTCTGCAATCCAATCCTGTATTTGTTGAAAAAGTACCTCTTCTGCATGCTTTCTTTTTAAATTTGATAACTTACTTGTTGCTGGGATAATGTTTTTGTTTTTAATCAAATCACTGTCATAATGCTGCTTTGTTTAGCCACTGCCTCACTTCAGTCTTTTCCAAGATAGAGCCTCTTTCTCTATTTAACCTTCCTATGTACAGAAACCTTTTTGTACATACCTGTTCCTATTTAGGACTTTTTACTAGTTTTCTTATAGTCTGCTTGGACAGCAGTGTGTGGAGCAGCATGAAGTATTCAAAATGCAAAGCCAAAATGAGTACCTACAGTAATACACTGTCTAGTTCCCTACTCATGTTTATAATAGCTGAGCTAATGCATTCAGATAATTCTGCCTAGTGATTTTAGCGATAATTCGTTCAGATGTTTGCATACAAATAAGTGGGTTTTGTGGGTTAGAATGCAGGTTGCTTTTTTTCAAACTTCATCTGCTAAGTGCCAAGTTTTATGTATGTATTTTACTAAAAAAAAAAATAAATTAAAAAAACCCAAAAAAGAAAGAAGAATCACTTTCATGACTTATGCAAGTCTCTGCTGAAAGATCTATGCGTTTTTGCCAGCACCTTCTTTTGACTGCTCTGAACAGTTTTGCTGGTATTTTTTTCTTCTTTTTTTTTTTTAATTTTGATTATTTTTTACCCCACTCCATTCCCTTTTCCATATATCTCATTAATAGGTTGAGCACCATGGCTGCCTTCATGAAATGTTTGCTTTTAGGGCTAAAATTGCCCTTTAGAGCATGATTTGTGATTCACAATGTCAGAGCTACGCAGATGTGTCCTGGTGATGTATGGCAAAACTGAGCATCAGCTGCCAGTTTTTGAGCAGTACTGTCATATTGGTTCTAAATAACCAGGAGACTTTATCGTACTAATTCTGAACTGCTGATCAAATAAAGATGTTTGTGAACCCATTTTCTGTTTTGTAACTCTTACTTGAAGAATGAGAACCTAGAAAATGCTAAGTATCCCCAATTTAGATTTTTAAGCATCTCTTGTGTAACTACTGTTGCGTATTTATAGAGCAAAAATGTTTTGAGACTGAGAGCTACCAGTTAGTCAGGAAATGAAGATAATGTGGGGCTGAAAGGGTACAGTTTCTTATTCCTCTTAATGAGACTCATACAGCATGCGTAAAATCTCTAGAGAGAATCAAGGCTGACAATATTGTGTCATCTTTAAAGGCACTTTTAAGGATTCAGGTAAGTGACTGCTGCCTGCAATTCCATTTAAAAAGCAGTCAGTACCAGATGATTCTGTCATAATAGGAAGAATAGCAGAAATAGTCTATATAACACTCAATATCTGGAAAATCCATGGTACTTATATATTAATATATGAAAATTGTTGTTAAAATTTAGTGTACAAATTGTTTGTTTAAGACATAATTATTCTTTATTTTGCTCTAATGTATTTTAAAACTTTTCCTCTTTCTCAGATCTATAAAAATGTATATGATGAAATTGTGTTATTATTAGGAATATCTGTGTCATTTTTATTTTCCTCCCCAGAGCACAAAATCCACACAACAGAATGCATAGAGAACCTGAGACAGTTGCTCAACTGCCTACCCAAAGCTCATCAAAACCTTCTTCAGTTCCTGTCTGCTTTCCTGTTAAAGGTAGCAACACACAGTGCAGTGAATTTCATGACTCTGGAAAACTTAGCCATCGTGTTTGGACCTGCTCTGTTCAAGTGAGTACTCTCTATTTAGCTACCTTTATTAGGACTGCTAGATCACACTTTAAAATGAGGCCTTCTGTCATAACTGTATGTCCAGTAATCAGTGGAACATTTGGAAAGTTAAATGTTTATTTAGTGTGTTATGGGTGGAGGTAACAATTCGGAACTGGCTGACCACTTTCATCCTGTCAGGCACTGACTGTACAGGTCCAGCCTCAAGTGGGAAACCATCTGAAGACAAGAGGCATGAGAGATGGAGAGCTGTTTAATGAGAACTACTCCGCTTTTCTTAGCCAAGTTCAGTTCTGACTGTAGAGGTTACTTAGATGTTAACCTTGATTCTGAAAAGCTAAGGCTGACTTTGGTCTTGAAATAGCATTTGATATCAGAGAAAGGGATCTCTTCTATCAAGAAAGAAATAACTTATTCTGTCCTTGCAGAATGACTAAAATGCAAATCGACATCCGAACAGAGGCCAGATGAGCTCAAAAGCAATGAGTTCCTGGCTGAAGCTGGAGAAGGTGTGTTTGGGATGATGGTGAAAGGACACATAACTAGGTGCTAAAAAAGAAAGGTGGGAGGGCATATGTCATGCAAGTCAAGGTGGTGAAGAAGAGCAGTGTTGAGTGATCTGATAATAGAGGATTTTCCAGTGAAGGTGAAATGATTTAGTTCTTTATTCTATCCACCATGTTGATACTAGAGGATATTAAAATGTGTATGTCTGTCTTACGATTTGTAAACCCTTTAGTGGCTCACAGGCGTTCCAGCTTAATGTGAGTGATAAGCCAATGCTACTTTGCAAAATGTATATGTTAACAATTAGTATTTTCTATGCAGTAAAAAAGCCGTGTTAATTTTCACTTTTTTTTTGTATGGCAAGCAGAGTAAGTTATTAAGAAGATATATTCAGGTAAATTGGTACCAAGAGTATTAGAAATCAATGACAGGCTTTGTGTTGGGGAGCTGTACTTTTTGCTGCTGTTTCCATAGGTGTCTCTGTGTCTGTTTACCTGCTCTATGGGCTTATCAGCAGATGTACCAGCATATAGCCTTTGCAGGTGATATAAGGAAAAGTACACTTATTTTAGCAAAAGGACAGCTAGGGAGAAGAATCCAACAACATGTAGTGTAGTAGGAGTTATGCCATTCACTCTAGTGAGCACAGGCTTCACCATGGAGGATATTCAGTGATGGAACAAAGTAATTCTACAACCATTCCCTAAATTCCTTAGTATCTGCATGCTAAAGTTAGTGAAGGAGTGTAGGCAGATGAGGTTTACTTCCCAGTGTCTGGGTTAGTTGTGTGGTGATACTTATAAACAGGTAAAACACTGATGCCAGAAGGCCTTCACAAAAAATCTGACCCTTAACACCCACGCTAACTCAACTGCACTGTCACTTTTCTGCCATCAGACCCCCTTTGCCATCACCTGGGACTTCTGTGCATGCACACACATGCAGGAATATTTTATTGCTTTATCTCAATTTCTAAATTACCTGAATGTGCTCCCACAGGTTTCTGTATCTACACATAAGAATGTGGTAGGCTCTCTTATAGATTGATGTGCTATTTCAGTTTTTAAGCATCCCACTCTGTTTTGGGAGATGGTCCAGTTGCTTGTGAACATGCCCTTCTGTTTGATTTGTTTGTTTTGTTTTTTTTTTAAGTACACTTAGTGCTAAGCTAAATGCTTGTGGTAATGATCTATCTGAGAAACCTTGAAAACAGTCAGCATCGGGTTTCCCTGCTGGTGACTTGTCAAGACAACACAGCTACCATAAATAGAAGTCTGTATCTGCCCTATGAACATTAACTCCAGCTTTTTAGTCATTCTGATCTTACCAGCTGTGGGAGAGAAATCAGTAAGTCTGGAGCTCATTTTTTGTAAAGTGTGTAACTTGTGCTGTCCTTGGAGAGTTACCTCCTACGATTATGAAAAATTCACTTTTTTTTGATAGTTGGGTGGAGGGGAGAGCATGGCAGCTGGCATTTTCTCTCATTCAGATTGCTCTACCACTTCCTGCTGAGTGACCTGAGGCCTTGAATGATTAGGAATAAGCCATTTTTATAGTCCTGTATAGCAGCAAAATTCAGGTTAGTCTAATGTGGCAACCCATGTCTGCTCACACATGGAATAAAGTCATAAATATGCTTTATGTCTTTCAGAGCAAGAATTAGTGCAATTAGTCACCACATTATGAAACATTTAGCAGCCAGAGTGTAGACTCACTGGAAAGTGAAACACGTTGAGTACTTGCTATATTTGTTCAGTCAGTACGTGAAGGTTATGGAAAAAACAACTCCAGATCTAATCTGCAGAAGTGTATATCCCATGCAGTTGGATATAACATTCTGGATGGTAATGTCAGCTACACTTATGGCACTAATTCATTGCAGGTGTTAAAACTATTGTGCATGTATTCTGGAAATCTGCATTTTTGTGCAATTACTTCTTTCTTCTTTGACATTAAGCAAGTAAACTAGGTTCTTTATAAGCCTTTTTACTTTAAACTTTTGATCTATTTATATTCAAGTGTAAGTTCTCTATATCACCTGTTTTAACATCGTGATGCTTTTATATGTGGAGACCTGTCATGCGTATAGCTTCACAGAAGTGACCGAGTTGGAATATTCAATAGTTGGTACACAAGAGCACAAAATTAGGATATAAAACTTGCTGCTCATTATACCTTGCAAGCATAAACTGCATACACTTCACAATTAGTAGCTATGGTAATAGCAACACAAAAATATAAGCCTTAGCACAGGTATTATATCGCAAGTCTAGTTACATGGTCACAGGAAACTCCTAAATGCTAGGAAATTAATATCACTGTGTGAAAAATGAACTTAAATAAGCTGTCTCTTCTCTTGCAGTCCCTTAATTTAATGCTGCTTATATTGAATATTTGACTAAAATCACCTTCATGTTAGAAGAATTCTGTTATATTATTATATGCTTCCACCCTGTTCAGGGTGGTGGGACCCAAAGTGAGAATAAGAAAAAAAGGTATGTTTCAGTAAAAGCATAACTGAGTAAAATGTTTTAATTTTACCTTAGTCTCCTTTATGAACCAACTCCTGATTTCTTCTACTGGCCTTCCTCCCTCATGCTATTTTTTGCCCATGAAATTGAGTTATGCTATCTTCATTGCTGTTGAGTTGCTCCACCAGCACCTTTCATGTTGCTTTTCTTCTAGATTTTTGTCACTGGCATCTTTTTCTTATCTTCTGAGACTTCAGTCTTAACATCTACATGATGCAGCTTTCATGTCCTTATTTACTTGTAGGCAAGGGAACCAAAAACTTAACTCATCAGTCAAGTATCAGGCTGGCTACTCCCTAGACTTTCTTTGCTAGGCTCCACTCTTCTACCAACTTCTGTTGTTATCTTTATGATTATGCCCTGAACTATTTATTTCTGTTGCCATTCATCATCCTTCTTGTGAGCTGTTTCATGTCCTGCTAGTCTCTGTAAATGCTGATGAGACTATGTTGTTTTGCTTTTATCAGAGATTAACTGATGTTACTTAAATTTCTATAAATACTTTGTTTACACCTCATCTTGGTAAAGAGATGTTTGCTACTAACCTCAATAAGTAATTCTGGCATGAGTGTACGAGGATGCTAGCCAACCAGCTGTTTGCTTCTACTCGCTTTGACTCATTCTTTCTTTTGTAGCAAATTTATAGCAAGCCTCTGACAGCAGGGAACCTTGGCACATCTCCTGAGCAAATCCAAGGCAAGGGACTGTATGAATTTTCTAGCTTGCACTTTGTGGCAAGGAAACTTTGAAAAGTTTAGGCTCCAGGAAACCAGTATGTGACTCCTGATGATCAAGTTTGAATGGTTTCTTGTTTGTAGTGAGTGTTCTCCTGTGTTTGATTTGCACTCCAACTGATTACAGAGTTTTTATGGTGAAGTGCAGAATATACTTAACTAGCTGTGCTCTTCTTAGGACCATGTTCCTAGATTTAGCAGTGTGTAAACATGGTTGCCCTATTGTCAGCCTGATAATATAGTTTTTGCTAGCAGTAGAAATATCTGAAGAGACAGGAAGTGATTATTTTATGAAATTAATTGAAAGTCATTGTGAAAGGTGGCTACAGAGAAAACTAAAAATGTATACTCTATATTTGGAATACACACCTGTTGTCACCCATGGATATCTGCAGATGAGCATTGATATCTGGAGTCAGCTGGAGGGTGACATTCCAGAGCATTGCTTAGATTTATTTTAAGATGAAAAGATAATTGGACACACAAAACAGGCTCCTAGTAAGGGAATGTGAGACCACAAAGTAGAGTTAGAACTGTTTATCTTAATGAACAACTTGTGCAGTGCTACTTACTAGTGAGGAGTTAACAGCTGGTAGAAATGGATTTGGGAACATATGTCTAAGTTAAACAATGATGCTGAAAAAGAAGGCAAAGGACTAAAATATCTGCTTGTGTGGCCTGTGGGTTGAGGGTGTTAATGTTTGGGTAAATAATGAATAATCTCTTAGGATTGTTGTGTGCAGGAAAGGCTGTTGCTTGGTAAGTGAGGTTTTACATGCAGGCTTGCTTTTTGTGGAGAAACTGAATCTGTCCTGAGAAGAATAGGAATCCAAGAAGCAGAACTATTAGCCAACCCTAAAGAAAGAAGTGATGAGACAGTAGTTTACCCTGTAAATCTGTCTGCGTTGTACCTGGCTATAACTCTGCTTAAACCATCCTCTTTCAAAAAGAGCCCAAACTCAAGTTCTTACAGAAACAACAGTAAGTTTACAAAAGAAGAATGTGAATGAAAGAATTTTGACTGGGCCCAGTATGTATATTTGTACTTTAAAATCCCGAAAAATGAATGTACTGCAAACAGAAGACTGGTGTGTGTATGTCTCCACATCAGTCTCCAGAGTTTATGAATTTCTTGTTTAAATATTAATATTGTGCTGGGTGGAAATAAGCTGGTGCAGTATGGCTGGAGAAGCTCGATTAAGGTGACAGCATTTATGTAAATGTCTTGCAGGCTTCTAAATAGTTCATTGGGGAATACACAGTTTCTTCAGGGAATGAAATTAGAATTCCATATAAAAAAATCACTTCACTGTAATTGAATCATTCCAGCTTATTCTACTTAAGTGGATAGTACAATTTCCACTTCTATTTATTAAAAATAAAACTAACAAGCAAGAAAGAGAAAGAAAGGAAAAAACCAACCAACCCCCAGCCTGTTATTGGGAGCATCTGGAATTCCACTGCATGATGTGCCTGATGTCTGTGAATTTATAAATTATTACACTGAAACAGTTTCTTACCTATGTTTATTTTTTTTCTAGGCAGTTCTGGTAATAAGACAGTCTAGCCATCAAAGTTCACCTTCATAAACTAAACTAGAACAAACCTACTCTCTTCCAGCCCCAATGCCAGTGAGTGATTGCAGATTTCTGGGCCTTTCTATGATCCTCTTCATCCTTGATTTCATAAATTTAATTTCTCAGATTCTGTTCTAGCTATTTTTCTGTGCTACTCAAAGGTTCATTTTTCATTTGCTACTCAAAGGTTGTGAACTGTTGCATCAAACTGGAGCTCTGTCACTGGGAGGCTCCCAGTGTTGTGAACCACCAAGTTAAATTTGTCCCTGTCCCAGCAATTGCTTGTTGGAAATGAGGCTGGAATTCCGCTTCATCGAGTCACCCAGCTGGCTGCTTTGATGAATTATTTTGTGTAATGGGGCGCTCCCTGAGTGTCTCAACATTAGCCCCTGATCTGAGAGCTCCTAAACTTAATCTATCTCTTCTTACCTTAGGATCCCTGTCAGTCCCTTGGCTTGTGAAGAGCAAAGACTTTACAATGGCCTCCTGCTGTATTTGCTTCAACACCATGAGATGCTTTTTGTTGACTGGAACTCTCGTTTCTCACAGAGACAAGCAGATGGCCTTCAGGTAAGAAAGTTATGTGAATTGATTCAACAAGTGATCAAAAGTTCTTCATTAGCTTGGAACTTAGAAATGGGAACATAGTTGTTTATACCTAGTGTAATTAATGACTGTAGCTTGTTGCCAGCAATGTAAATATTCATCATATGCCTAAGAGAAGAAACATGAGTGCTTAAGATTATGATTTTGAAAAGAAAAGAAAAATAAGTAAAAGGCCAGCAATAAAATCTCAAGTTGTTCCACTTTAAATATTGTAATGCTGAGCTTTGTTAGATCAAAGCCACTGGATTTTTCCTCAAGCTAAGCACTTCTTATTTTGTGTGTGTGTTTCGTTATACATTGGCAATGCAGGAAAGCAAAATCAGAAAGGTGAAAAATCTCTTAACATTGCAGAACTTGCTGTGTAGTTTCAGCTCTCCCTGGGCATATTCTGTCTAAAACATAGCTAGTACCTTGATTCCTTTCTTGCCTTTTTTTGTCAAAAACCTCCTGGTGGAAGAAATATGATAGGAAGACAAATGCTGGTTTAGGAAGAGGGTTGCTATAAGTCTTGTTTTCAGTTTGTGATCTGATGTATCATCTCTGCCTAAATTGAACTTGATTTTTAGAAAAAGACATGAAGGAAATGTTGTAGCAAAGCTTACAGTTTAATACTGCACCACGCAGTTACCACACATCCTTGTGGTTCGTGACTAGATTGATAGCAGTATGCCAAACCAAGTGAAGGATTATGAAAGAGATTTGCATTGCATGTAACTGTAGATCATGCTGCTCATGTTTGCAACTCCTTGATTTCATGTCTTCCTTCTCCAAGTATCTCTGTTAAGGAAAGCCAGCAGACTTCTAATACAAAGGAAAATTCAGTGTTTAGAGCATATCTTAAACTGAATATTAAGACTGTAATGCTCCTTGGAAACTCTCTTTTGAAATAAATCCTGTACAGCTGTAAGTACAGAGAAAAAAATGCACTGATACAAGGATGTTCCTGAAATAGTCTTGCTGTGTCACAGGACATGGCCCAAAATCAAAATCTAGGATTGTTTTACACAAGCACAGTGTTGGAGCACAAACCTTCAGCTCCTCTTACTCTCTGAAGATGTCCTGTGTCACTGCCACCTTTGAGCATTCCTGCAATTTGTACTCAAATGAGCACGCGAGGACAAAGTATTAGCTATCCTATTGTGTCTGCTTCTGCCTGCAAAATTAGAAGCAGTATTGGCAGCTAAAGAAAATTGGAAAGGTATTAGAGAAGGCAGAAAACCTGGCTTCCTATTGCAGTGCTTTTGTTTTAGAAGCAAATTCACTCCCTGCAATTCTGTAAAATGTCACAGTCTGTCTGGGATTGTGGTGATGTGGGAAAGAATTCTGCTGAAAAGGTCCTTTCAAGTTCTTTAATAAAACCTCAGACAAGGCATAGCCATGAGGCACTCTCCTGCTCTGAGGTAAGCTTATGAAAGAAATCCCATCTGTGAGTGAGAAGGGAATTCGGTATTCTGTGGTTGATCTTGTTTTTGTAATTTCTGGCAGGAAACCCAGCACATTGGATAGGTACCCTTCATCTTTCGTAACAATTGCTCAAAGTCTATTAAACTGGAAACATCAAAGTTAGGTTTACAAACTAAACATGTTAAAAGTGCGTGTTCTAGTTCCAGCAAAGCAAGCAAAAAGTAAAATGGCAAACCTGGCTCAGATCCCTTGTTGCTTCCTGGAAGTTAAACTTGCTTTTACTGGCTGTTTCTCGTGAAATATCTTAAAGCATTTACACAGATACTAACATTTGGACTACTTAATTGCAGTGATTTTGTTGTTGTTGTTGGGGTTGGGGTATCTTTTTTTTTTTTTTTTTTTAACCTAATTAATTAGCTTACAAACTGCACTGGTGCTAAACTGATTTTCCTGGTTGGCTTAAATCATTCTTCAGAAAGAAGTTAGACGCTGTGATGTTTGTTTTGACCTGAGGCCTCTCTTAGATAACTGTGTTTAACTTGAAGCGTATCACTAGCTGTGATGGATGTGTACAAGATTAGCTTAACTTTTATAGTGTAATTAAATTATGAACCAAACCTTGCTAATAGCAATTTGTCATGTTGTTTGCCCTCATCATTGCTGAATCTTATGTTCTAGGTAAAAGTTGACTATGGAACTTTTTTTGCATCTAGTCCAAGAGTGTGTTTTTTCATATCTCCTTTTTGTATAGAAGCCATAAATAAATCATTCCTGAATTATGCACACTACCTTTGTCTTGTAAACAAACAGAAGCATGCATTTGTGGGTACATTCAAGCCACTGCATGTATTTCCATTAAAGGATGGGATTCATTAGAAGAAAAGCCTACACCCTGAGGAAATGAGTCTCATTTCTTGTTTGGCTTTTTTTGTTTTTGTTATTCCTTTGTCCTTTTTATGCACACTTCACTATATGACAGCAAGGCTGCAGAGACTGCCTATTGATTGAATCTCATGCAGCTACTCCTTACAATCATGGAACCCCATTATAAAGGGATTGCAGAGATCCAGTAGACTGGGGAATGAGAGCTGGACAGTATCCTAAACTTGCAGGCTGACCACAGGCACCTCAGAATGAATTTCTGAAACTGAAGCGTGGTTTGGAGTTGGTTGTAACAGTGAAACTAAATACGTCATGAAGACTTTATCTGCTCAAATTATGGTTTTGTTGGGAAGGCTGTTGTGGTCTGGAGAGGTTTGTTAATCTCTGGTTTTTAGCCTTTTTGAAAGAGGAAATGGGCATGTTGGCATTAACCCTGTTCTGTGAAAAAAATGTGGTGCTTCTCTGTCATCTGAAGTTGCCATAATAAAGAACTGTGAGCTGTCCTCAATTTGGAGGACAACAACAATTTAACTGATATTTTCCTTTGCTAATTCTATGCTTGTGGAATTAGCTGAAACTTTTCAAAATGAATGAACAACCAAATAGACATTATCTCATGATCTACTAAACTGAAATTTCCAGGTTAGATGAAACTGTCTTGTCAAAATAATTTTTCTTGGATAATGGAATATAGTTCCAATTCCTATTTGTTGCTATTAACAGTTTTTCCTAAATTTAAACTGGCATAGGTCTTCATTACTTTCTTTCATGTAAATTCTTTGCTTAGAAATAATAACTTTTAGTTGGATTTATATGTGAACATAGCAAATCCTGCGTATACCATGTGAACTGCCAGGAGATTTGTCAATATTTCTGTAGGGATTGCTGTTACATTATAGAAAGGCTTCTTCATATTGCTTCACATTCCACAGAAAAACATGGGCTCATTAAATATTAAGTTTTAATTTTGTATTTGAGTACTGACTATGGGTATAAGAATTTGATAAAAACTGCTGTAGTCTAGGCAGGGGCTTCAACCCCTTTCTATGAGCTAATGGAGTTTGCTGCTCTCTGCTCTTTTCTCTCCCTTCTCCCCTCAATGTGTATTTTTTTGTAATTTACGTTTTTCTCTGGGGAAGGTTTGCAAGAGGAGAGCATATTGGCAGAAGAGAGTGTGCTCTGTGTGACATCAAAAACAGAGTCTTCTGTGTTTTACTGTAACAAGCAGCTTGAGCACAGAAGAGGGGAGCTGGTCAAACTGAAATCCTGAGATTTTTTTACTGCAATCAGTAATACAAATACAGAATTCAGGCAAACACACTGGCTGATTACACTGATCACTGACTGTCATTCAATAATGATAAAAAGTGTGTGAGAGGGGAATTTTTTTCTCAAACTGGTCACCGATAACAGGCCTTTTCTGGCTTGTTAAATGTGTTTTGCAGGCTGTACAGAAACCAGATCAGTGGAGACTCATCTTTGTTACTTCTCAGCCTCTGAATGCCCGTTTTTAGTTTTTCTATGAACAATGCATATCAAAAGCTCCTGTCATAGCCAGTCAGGCCCACTGAATTATATAGGTTACAGATTAAGGAGTTTTATCTGCCATTTGTGAAGGAGAGTAATACCTGATATTTTCAGAGCAGCAGCCAGTTGCTCTGCTTACTAAGATCAGCTACACTACAAGGAAGAGGATTATAATTAATCAGCTAGTTTACACATTAGGAGTACACAGATTTCTGCTTTCAAGGATCTGTGTGGTTCTCCTCTGATGTTTAAAAAATTTACCACAACACCTAAACCTAAGACTCGCAGCCCTGGGATTTTCATGTGTCTTATGGTTGCAGTAGGATGGAGCCGGCAGGGTTTTCTTCCACTTGGTGTCAGCATTGTTTTCTCTCATTTCAGAGCTTGAAATCTAATACGTTCTGAGTACCTACCTTAAAACTAGGTATTTCATTTCTATTTTCGTAATGTATTGGAACATCAGCCTGTGCCTTCCTCAGATAATTAACTGATATCAGAGAGGCATGAAGGAAGGGTATGAATTCATCTCCAAACCATTATGAAATGCAAGCCTTTTGTATTTTATGCATGTGTCACCTTTCGTACCACAGCAGGACCACCAAGAAAATCTCATACTACTTGTGTTTCTTTTCTTTAGTGTGCATGAGAAATTTGATTTGTTTACTGAGGAGCAGGGCTTCTTGGAAAAAAAACAACATCAGAAGTGAAGTCTTTGATAGGAAAAACATCCCTTGGGAAATTAGAAGTATTTTACTGAAAGGCTTGTGTTATATAAGCATCAAAATATTTCAGTCTTTTTACTTGTCATTGGCTGTAATAGTAGTGGGGGAAAAAGAAAGGTGTTATTTTAAACCCTTAGTGGTTTTTCATTTCATGCAAGGTTAGGGATAGGAGTGGAAAATGTATTCAGAAAAGCAGGCAAGATATGTGGAGTAAAATACAACATGAAAAACGTATTTCACTGTCAGAAAAAGAAATTGAAATAAAAAGATCCCGTTTTTCATGTAACTGTAGTTTATTGTAGTTCATTTAATTATACTTAGCTACAGAGCTGTGCAACACTGAATTTAATAAGCATGTTCTGAATGCACAGATTCCCCTCAAGCTGCCTCTCCTACCCACCCCTCAGGGAATTCCTAGACTGCTTTGTTCCTCTTTAGTTTATTTTACCTATTCTAACAAATATGCAAACATCCTTAAGAACTTAACACAAATTGAGAGAAGAATAAGGGTAGTACTTTTTGCAGTTGCATGCAGAAAGGCTTGGCTGAATCCTGAAAGCATGTTACTGTTTCACTTTCTACCAGTTTATTTGGGTTTTTGCTGTAGAGCAGAATCTACAGAATTTTATTTCTTTGTTTCAAGTAAAAAGGAAATGCATATTCATGGGTCAGCATTTCTGCTAAATAGTTTCCAGAACTATCAAACTGAATATTGGGTACCTTTTTATTTTGCTATGAAAAAGGAAAGAGATGAAATATGTCTGTAATAAAAATAAAAATGAATTGAGCTAAAACCATTAGAAATGAAAGGAAATGTGTGGTGAATTTGCATGCTACACCTGTTCCCCAGGGTTCGTAGTTACAAAAATTTAGTCCAAGTTGTCCTGATTTACTGATACTTTAAAAAAATATGTATTTAAAAAAAGAAAAAATGGCAAGGGAAATATTTGTGGAAAAAATGGGGAGGAATAAGTGAAAAAAAGCCTGTGAAAGTGTTATGGAAAAAACAACGTGGTGGTTAAGAAAGTTTTAATAAGAACAAATAAACACAACATCTCCATACTCCATATATGCTTTTTTTCCAAATGCATTTCTATTCAGTTCAAAGACCATTTTTAATTTAAACAAACATTACTGCAGTTTAGCTTTGCACATACTGGCTGGCTTGGGGGGCTGGTAATTTAGAGGGGTGCTTGAAGCTGAGGTTCTGTCAGCAACCTTGATTCTGACCTTTGAATTTTCACTGACTATCTGCTTTAATTAAATGTTCCCCTATTCCCATAGGACTACAGAGGTGCATACAGGGATTCTGGCTATTAAAGAAATAGTCGAGGTCTAAGCTGTTCTGCCAAATGGTGGGGTAGTCAGCTGTACCTGGAGATGATCATGTTAAGTGTTCTAGGCCAGGTTGGACGGGGCTTTGAGCAACCCGGTGTTGTGGGAAGTGTCCCTGCTCATGGTATGGGGGTTGGAACCAAATGATCTTTAAGGTCCCTTCCAACACAAGCCATCCTATGATTCTATGACTGAATTTTTCTGTAAGCTCTTAGAACTAGGAAATGCTTGAGGGACTGATGATATTTGATCCAGCATTGCTTTCAGTATGCAACTGAACCTTTGCCTGGGAGTTGCTGGGCTGCACGTGAGAGCTGTGGGAGGGGCTCACCTTTCAATTTCTTCAGGAGACTCCTCATGCCAGCATCCACGCCTGGGGAGCCTAATCCACAGGTTAAAACTAATTTCCCCTCCATCTTGCATGTGGGGTGGGCAACTGATGCAGAGGTTTGCCAAATGAGGGTTGCTGGGATCTCTGCCTGGCATAGGCAAGAGAGGGACCTGGGTGCTGGGTCAGGAAAAAGCTGATCCATCCCTGTGTAAACGCTGTAGGCAGGGGAATGATAAAGCTATGTAAGGTAGCTTTACCATTTTCAAGGTGTGGGTGGAAGTAGAGGAGGACAGGAGATGACAAGGGGAGTTCTTTAGCTTTAGGATTTCTGAGTGTTTTATTTATTGTCTTTTTACCCTCACTCAAGCCATTAAGCTGTTTGGGACTATATTGGAAGAAAAGATATTATTTAAAAAAAATAAAGGAGAGAAACTTTTTACTCACTATCAGAGTGTCTACATGATGATTTTAGTATTTTCATGGAGTTGTGGTGGAGATCAAGAATAGAAATAATAACTCTTTATCTGATATTATTTTAGTTCTTTCTGATTTTATTTTCAAGCTCTCTGGGAATTACATGGATAGCTTTGAGCTTCACAATCTTTTTCGTTGGTCAGTACAAGGGGGCCATGCAGCAATAATAAACAGTGAGCCGAAATAGGAAATATGCAGCATGCTGTAACTCAAAACCATTCAGTACTTCTAAAAATATGTTTCTTTTTTTTGCATATTTTCACTAGGAAAGTATACCGGGCAATCTACTGTTTAATTGCAAGGAATGATGGCTGAACAGAATATTTCCTTGATTAAATATCTGATCTGATGCTTTACTTTTCTTCCAACTCTTGCTTTCATGTCCTTTATGTTTAGTCTAGGCAAATTCATAGCAGTTTTGCTAATCACTTATATTCCAGAATGATTTCCATGCTTAACTGAAATGCTGGTTGGGGTGGGAGGTTGGAGAAGAGGAAGATGAGCTGTGTTAAAAATTAATATTAGGAGAGCTGTGGAGTAAGGTGCTGTATCTAGTTAATTACCCTTTGCAACCACTAAGCCCGGTTCACGTTAGAAGTTTAAGCAGCATGTGACAGACCAGCAAGCTGCCTTTCTTTTCACCTGCCCTTAGTAATTTCTGTGTTACAAAGAAAATAGTCTTTTCTTCTTGCAAGATGTAGAATAAAGATTTCTCTAGCAACTTTATTGTTGCAGGCAAAAAATGTGTCAACTTAAACCAAAATCTCTTCCTCGATCTGCCTGGAGCATGATTTAGTTATTAGCAGCAGAAAATAGTGTTGACAGTGTGTGGTCGTCACGCTGGCGGGAAGGAATGCCATCCTGAGGGACTTTGACGTGCTAGTGAGGTGGTCCAATGCCATCCTCATGAGGCCAAGTGCAAGGTCCTATATCTGGGTTGGGGCAACCCCAGGCACAGCTACAGGCTGGGCAGAGAAGAGTTTTAGGGCAGCCCTGCGGAGAAGGACTTGGCGGTGCTGGTCGATGAGAAACTGAACATGAGCTGGCTTCAGTGTGTGCTTGCAGGCCAGAAACTAACCGTATCCTGGGCTGCATTCGACCAGCAGGTTGAAGGAGGTGATCCTGCCCCTCTGCTCTGCTCTCGTGAGACCTCACTTGAAGTACTGTGTGCAGTTCTGGTGTCCTCAGCATAAGAAGGACATGGAACTGTTGGAGCAAGCCCAAAGGAGGGTCACAAGGATGGTAAGGGGGCTGGTGCACCTCCTGCATGAAGACAGGCTGAGATAGTTGGGGCTGTTCAGCCTGGAGAAGAGTAGGCTGCTATGTGGTCTTCCATGCATCCAGTACCTGAAGGGGTCCTACAAGGATGCTGGAGAGGGACTCTTCATCAGGGACTGTAGCAACAGGACAAGGGGTAATGGGTTTAAACTTAAACAGAGGAAATTCAGACTGGATATAAGGAAGAAGTTCTTTACTGTATGGGTGGTGAAGCACTGGAATGGGTTGCCCAAAGAAGCTGTGAATGCCCCATCCCTGGCAGTGCTCAAGGCCAGGCTGGACAGGGCCTTGGGTTGTCTGGTCTAGTGTGAGGCATCCCTGCCCATGGCAGTGGGGTTGGAACTAAATGATCTTAAGGTCCTTTCCAACCCAAAGCATTCTGTGATCCTATGACCTCTTTTCCAGTGTTTCTTATCCCCTGTATTCATGTGGTAAAAAAGTTATTGTGCTCTCTGAACATAGTGAGCAGAAGTAGATGAAATCTCAATGCAGATCTAAATGTCGTTCCTTATAAAGCCTAATTTTTTCCAATGTCTGTAGCAAATCCAGATCCATGTAATTTTCATTCTTCATGAAATCTCTTTATTTCTAAAGTCTATAGCAAATCAGGGAGGATATTAATTCATTTGTATGCTCAAAATTCACAGATATGCTGTTTCTGAAAACTGTGCTTAAGGATCTCCTAAACAATAATTTTTAACAAATGAAGAAACAAAACTCCAAATGAAAACTAACAAACTTTGCAAAACTTTGCTCTCATTTCTGTTTTTAAACCCTTTGCTAATATCTGAGATACGTATTTCTAAATGTGGTTGCTGCATTTTCCTCCAGTGAAGCCTCCTTTATTTCTTTAAAAGAAAAAAGTTCATATTGAGTTATAATCAAAGAAAAAATATAAAAATCTTTGTGTGCAGAAGAGAAGGGCAGCATTTTTTGTATTGTTATTAAGCTGTCTCTCTCGAGAATCTTGGCACTGCCACAGCCTCTCTAGAATAGAAAAAGAAACTCTTCAAAGAACACAGTAACTGCAATTAAAGGACAGGTCAACTCCTAAGAAGACTGAGGGGAATGACGGATCTCTTCAACTTCTTCCCGCTTAATAGATTCCACAGTATGTAGTGTTCCCTTCTTTGAAATTTTTATATAGCATGGGATTATTTTTTTTAATCAAAATTAACTTCAGAGTTGAAGGGCTGCTGCTATCCCTGCGTGGTTTTTATTATGGTTTTTCAATTAGTTGAAAAGGGAGTAAAAAATTGCTAGTGGAAAATAGAAGAATAAATTCTTTGTTATCAACTTACAAATCACTTCAATGAAGAAGTTGAGAGTGATGTCCTCATTTCACCCTGCTGTGACTCTTAGAACAAAATAGTAATTCTGGAATCTGCCACAAGGTCTTTAGGTTTACCCTAAAAAAGGTGACACATGAATAACCTTTTTAATGGCACAGCTCTGATTTGTGCAGCTCCCAAATAGCTGTATGGTGGACCTTCCTGGGGAGAACTGCTTTTGACTCTGGAATGATCTTGTGAAGAAGAGAATACTATTCCTGAACCAGAGTAATTTCAAGGCATTTCACAAGTTGAAATATTTAACTTATGGCAGAGAATGTAGCATGCCCTTGACAAAAAAATATCAGCTTATTGTTTTCTTGTGCTCTATACATGCAACAGGCAACCTCCCACCACAGCAGAAACACAGAACACATTCCATTGTAAGTAATGCTATGCCAGTCTCATTACTCAAGGTGATGCTTAGATATTGTCATGGGCAGGTTGGAATATCTTCAGGGAACTGGAGCAAACGTTTTGAATTAGATAACAGTGACTTGAAATTTTTACGAGGTATCTGCATTTTTTCCTTACATAGGCAGAAAGTCAACAAATTCCATCCAGAAAAGCTCACCGTGCAAGTAAAACAACATGAGGGTTTGAAGACACAATTGGGTTATCCAAGGCAGTTATTCCACAGTAATCCTTGGAACATATTGTGGATAACTATGCACTTGGTTAATTCACCAAGGAGTAGTAAAGTAGGGATAGTGTTATTTTTCTTTCACTAGTCTGATACTAACATATGCTGTGCAGGACAATCCAGTGCTGTGCAGAGGTGCTAGTGCTAGCTCCACATTACTTGCAGGCTGGATAGAGTAAATTAGTTTGGACTAGATCTTTAGTTGATGAAACTGCTTTCAGTACCCATGGTAGTGTTGTCACTACATGTTTGTTTACATGCATGGTTATGTTCCTACATACATACATACATGTTCCTGAATGTCTTGTGCATATATCGATTGTTTTTTAAATGATGAAGTAAAACAAGTTCAGAGTAGCTGGCTGGTCTAAGGATGTGGCCAGGGAATCTCATGTGCTTTTTTAAGATTTGTATGTCAGGCGGACAGGAGTTCAAAAGGGCGACAGCAGTCTCAACCGAACCTTTGAATAAAAGGTCTTAACTGCCAGGAAAAGTACTGGGTGAGGCTTCTTCAATATTGTCTTTCTTATTGAAAAGAGTAGTAAAAAAAAAAAGGAAAGGAAAAGAGGTTTGTAGTGCTTACAAAAATTCTTCTGTATCTTGCTCTTGCTGTTTCGAAGATTTAAAACTGATCTGAAGCATAATCCAGAAAAATACATCAAGAGGATTTGTTCAGAAGCATACAGTGCATTGACATCAGCAAACTCTTATTATGACTGTCATGTTTGCTACCTTGAAGCCTCATTCTAATCTTCTGGCAGCATTCAAGTTCAGTGCTTTCCATTTGGATTGTATTAATTAGTGAAGTTTGGATGATTCCCTAATTGTGAAATTGTCAGATTTTTTTTAACAGAATGTTTTTAAAGGTTATTTTTTTGCCCTAGTTAATAACAAGTAGGACATCTGTCTACATTTCTGTATTTTTTCAATTGAAAATACATGGCCCATTTGGAAGCAGAGAAAATGGTAAATGAGCGCTGTATTTATGCACTTATCTTGCCTTTAAGTTAATCTCCTGTTACTAGTCTTGGGCCTTTCAGGTTGCTATAGAAACCGCCACAGCCTCCAACTGTGCTTCTTCCAAGACTTAATTGCATTCTGAATTTCATACGCTGTCTATTAACCACAGCACTGGCAGACACAAGCACATTTCAGAATGAGTTGAATTAATGGTTCAATATGATGCATGCATTTTTTTAATATCATGTTTCCATATCCCTTTTCAAATTTTCCCTTACCAGCTCGTTAAACTCTTCTGTAACATGTAGTGATACCAGAGGGATAGATTCTTTTTCTGTTTACTGCCACTGTATTTGATGTTTTCCAGTCTTTGATGCCATCACAGTAGCTGCAAAAGTCATTAGTCTTAGAGACTTTTTTTTTTTCCTTAGAAAAGTCAAATTATTCATGAACTACCTTAGCTTTGTAGAAGTTTTTCTGAGACTTCTTCACCTCTGTGAAGGCAGACATGAAAATGCACACTTGTTATCCAAAAGCTCTGGTAAGTTTGTCCTGACTCAGGGCTCTTTACCACATGATTTTTGCTTGATCAGTGTGGGTCAAAGATGGAGAGCTTTTCAGCCAGTCCTGGTTTTAGGTGGAAAATACCAATTCACCAAAGTAGAAACCCAGTATGGCTGTATGCAAGGATGGTCGATAAGGCTCTTCTGGGAAACATTTATTATATCCTTGATGGAAGTTCTTATCAAAACTAGACTGAGAATGTGTCTCATTCAACTAGTACAACCAAATATCAGAGGTTTGTTTTCCCACTTGCTTCTCAGCACAATGATACTGTCAGTGCAGATACACTGTTCTTACTGATGCTGTTCTACTTTCAGTGAAGATGAACATTGGTTAACATCACTTTCCTCTGTGTTCAATGGGTGTAAGGTCAGAACTTCATAATAAAAAAAGCAATCCCTGCTGTTCTCTTCTTGCACAAAAAAAGGAGAGAAAATGTGTCACAACAGAAGGAAGAGAGCAAGCAGTGTATGTATTTCCATCTCTATCTGTTAAGCTCTCTGTCTCAGCTCTGCTTTGCTTGTGCTTAGTGGATAAGAGATGGGGAATAGGAAAGACACCCGCTGTGCACTGTTGCTCTTGCACTTGGGATGTTTCTGTACTTGTGCTAATGCTGGCCTACAGATCTATCTCTATCCTCATTGGAAACATTAGCTACATCTCATAAATGGACAGTCAGGCTGTTACTGACAAACAGGGCAAAGTAAGAATTTCACCAACACATCTCTTTAGTATGTTCATGCACATTAAGTCAGGCTTTTAGATACTGAATATCTGAAGACAGATTGAATATATATATTATAACTTTTAAAATTTTCAACTATCCTTTAATCTGACACTTTGTGCTAGTGTTTTTCACGTAGTTCACTTTTTTTTCCCCTTATTGTTGTTCTCCGTTTGTGCTACATCACTTGAATTATGCACTGATGGTCCACTATGAAAGTCTTTGTAATTAAGTCAGGTAGGCCAAGGTAGCTTTTCTTGCCTCAGCCTTGCTGCTAGTATCCCTCTGTATTCGTGTGGTAATTTTGGGACTTCTTTTTAGCTCTTTCAAGAAAATAAGATCAATTAGAAAAGGAAGATATTATTACAATATTGTGAGAATTAATCTGAAAGAGTGAAGACACTTTTGCAGCACTTGGCTTTTTTTTCACACTCTTTCTTTTTTTCCTCAGATCCTTTTTCATTAGCTGCTCATTTTATACTCCTTGCCACACTGCGGAGCAATTCCAGTCTCAGTATTTAAATCTCTTCCTCAACATCTCAGCTTTCCTTTTTAGCTGCTCTGTGCGCTTGCATGTATAAGAGAGCTGGATTTCCCTGCCAGCTCTGGCTCAAGTTGCATTTCCTGAACTGCCCTACAGAATGTCAATATATATTCTAAAAATCTGTGTGTGCTGGAGAACTTCCTCAAATATTCTAAAACCACTTACTTTGGGATGGGATTAATTTGGATTTGAATATAAAATAAGTATTGTTTGTTGGCTCCTTGCATTTTTGAGAGGCCAGATAGTTGGCATATTTCCAAGTTTTCTGTCTGCATGAGCTATTTTCCAGGCAGTGACAGCACTTTGTTTACAGAAAGCACTGCCTGCAGTGTTTCCATAGATGTTCAGAACAAAGTCCATGCCTATCAACTGGACAGCCCAATGTGTGAGAAGGTAGTAGGCTTGACACTGGTTGCACACAGTTGCTAGCAATCTTAGTGAAGAGAAATATTAAAGTCTGAGATGTGCCAGTAACAGGTTGTTTCACTCTACTCCAGAATGTATTGCAAAAGCCTTTTTCTTTTTTTTTTTTTTTTTCCCAGAAGCTGTGATTTCTTAGGATTCTGTAGTTTACAGTATTTTTAGGCTGTTCCTGTATGTTGACGGTAGGCTGTTCTATAGGCACATGACATCTTTAGAGGTGCTGGATGTTTAGGGTATTTCTAGGGCCACATTATCTCATGCAGTTCTGGTTAGAGAATGCAACACTTTGTTGCAGAGAGGCACTTTAAGAGATGAATTGTACTTTGCTTCTCATGCCTTGCCAAAATCTATCTTCAGGCACTTATTGTTCGTTCTTCCTTACCTTCCCCATCCTGTGGGAGAAAACTGACCCACAGCCTGCTCTTGTGCACTATGCAGAGGTGAGAGAAAAGCAAGGATGCTTCTCCTTTACGTCGTTTGTGTCCTCCCTCTTGTTTGTCTGACCAGATGTAATGCTACTCTGGGATGTTTGTGTTGGATGCCTTGCTGTTTGTGGGAGCAGGGAAGATAAGCCATGCATGCTGCTGGTAAAAGTCAGGGAGAGAGATTTGAGCCACATTGCTTAGTGAACAGTGGAAAGATTAAACCTTGTAATTGACTTTAAGCTTTGATTTCTTCTCCTTCACTTGTTCTTCAGTGTAGGCAGAGAAAAGGTTGTGTGAAACTTGACCATGAAGATAGTTTTGGATAAGCAGAGGTACTGCTGAAGTGGTTCATCCATATCTCAGGCAAAAGCTCCCTTGAAATAAGTGCACAGGTAGGAACAGCAGATCTGCTGTTGTGTTCTATATCACTTTTTTTTTTTTCTGCACTAGATACAGTTTTCCTCTAGCACATGCTGAGCAAGATGGAAGATAACACAAACAAAATGTGGGTGGAAAGTGGGTTTTGTAGGGCTAAGCTTTTAAAATTCTTGAAATACAAATCTAGTAATTATTTTCAATGTGATTTCTGTCTCTATTCCCCACTTGTGCCTCCAGAATCAATACCCAATGGAATTTCTATTTTCTGTCTTAACCCTACTCATTTCAGTGTCTGCTTAACAGAAGGGTTTCACCTATGTGTTGACTAAATTGGTCATTTTGTATGTCCTTGCATGGCATACAACAAAAAAGAGCATGGACTCTGTTAATATCTGTTCTTATGTAAACAGAACCAATTTTATTCAGTTTTTCAGCTAGCGAAGCACTGTGGGAACAAGACAGTAAGAAGCTTGGGAATTACTCTACAAGGAAGAATCTCAGTGTTTCTTGGCAAAAGATGCTTTATGCTCTAGGCTTCCTTGGTAAGAGCCAACAGTAACAAGATCTTATTATGGACAGGAGTTTAAATAAATAGACACTGAATGTTTCTGCCTGTCTCTGAAAGCTGACACACAGAAATCCCAAAGTTTATTTCAAAGAAGGCTTAATTTTAATCTAGTTACAACCAGATAGATACTGAGTTTTGGGGAGGAGGTCGAATGAAAGAAAAGAGCAGTTGGAATCCTACATGGCAACTTACTGAAAATTATCTTTTCTTTATTTACTTCTAAAAACCGACAAAATGGAAACATATTATTTTCTCAGTTCTTTGGCTGTCAATTTCCTTAAAATAAAAAGACAAAATCAAAAGGCATAAGGTGACTGAGGTAACTTGCCCGGTAATTATTTGATTTCTAACATCAGTTGCTTTCAAATTTTTATTAAAAAAGCTATAAGGACTTCTGAATTGTCATGTGTGGTCATAGATAGACCAATTTTTTCAGGAGAAGGCTGTAATGGAGACATTAGATGGCATTAAATTTCCAATGTCACAGCTTTTATAATGCCCTTTAAAATTTTTCTTGCATGCTTACATTGAATGAGTGTATTAAATGAGAACTTGTGTCTGGAAAGTCAGTATCTCCAATGCTGTGTCACATGCAGTGGAGCTTACATCCTCATGCATCCTATCTAGTACTTCTCTGATGTACACTGATGGTGGAGACTGAGGACCTCTCTTTCCCAATGGCTTCTTAGGTGGACTGAACCCTGATAGCTCTGTGAATGTGATAGTACTGTAGTTTCTGCCTGTTAAACTGAAATGCGCATATATGCCATCTGATACTATTGCTTTCTCTCAAGAGGCGCTACTTCAAAGGTCACTTCAGTTTGAATGCCTCTGCTGAATATTATTTCAGTACAAAGATAACATTTTCAGAGAAACACAAAGAAAAGATAAATGATCCTGTTTGTTCTTGGGTTATTGTTGCTTGTTTTCCCTAGACTGGAAGATAGAGTTAAGAAGGATATCAGAATGTAGTCTTGCATACTAAAGTCTGCTGCAGGAACTAATGCAAAAGAGGGAAGTACTGTCTGCCTTAAATCATTCTTTTTTGTGCATTATTCTTTTCCTTCTTTCATAAAATCCTGTCTTCAGCCCTCTCTAGCATTTTAATAAAATTGTGAACTATGAATTTCAAACTCAGAGGAAAAATGTGATCCAGTGTATCTTTGCAGCACAGGTGAAACAGGAACCTGTTTCTCTTAGCCTATGTTTTCTAATTGCCAGTTCACAATATGGTTTTATATTATGAGTTGAAATACTAATAGGAAACCAGGGAATCACTACTTACTTGCCTACACAAGTAGTCTTCAAGGAATCAGGATAGGTCCTTGATCTTTTGCATTCAGTACACATTGCAATGGTTGATGTGTAACAGTGTCATTTGCAAAGACCTGTATACAAATACAACACTAAAGGAGATACCAATCTCCAGAAAAAAACTGAAGGGAATTAGTATCATATGTGCAGCGCCAGTGACAAAAATGAGCCATTTCTTTCCAAGTTCAAAGGTAAATTTGTAACTCTGTATGAACTGGTTTTCTTGGATCCAAACATAATAAAATGTAATCCATATTCTCTTAACTGCTCAGAATTGCACCTGGCCACCTGAAAGAAATTTCTGAGGTCTTGGAAAAGCCTATTGGAATCTGAAAAGGATCAAAAAGGTGCAAAGAAAATATCACTAATAAAAGCAACTAAAAAGCAATAAAATCTAAAATAATTGAGAGTTTTAAATTAGGTGGTAGTCTCGATTCCCATTTTCTGGGAATGTGCACTGCACAAGGAAATAGAAGGTAATTATTGTAAGAACACCTGTGGTAAAATCTTTAATTATAATAATTCAGACAGAAGTTAATTAAAAGCACATCTTTAATGTAGCAGTACGGTTTTCCCTACATGCCACCATCTGGGGCTGACTCTCTTCTGCCCTCTCTGTTATTTAACTTAAACAGTAACAAATAGCTGTGAATGTAGATCTAATTTTCTCTCATCTGCTGAACAACAGTATGTGTTCTAAGAGGGCCATTGTGCAGAAAGGTGTAGTATTTCATTTTTGTAGGAAAAGAAATAGTGTCTCTTACTCTTTATTGCTGTGGAAAGAAGTTACAAGAGTAACTGCAAAATTTGAATTTAATGCTTCTTGGGAGCTGAATTTAGTCATGCTCCCTTTTTGCTCCTGTTTTCCACCACGCAGCAGTTCAAGTGCTGGAAATTATCAATATCGCTGTTGATTGTCAATCTGCTGAGACAACTTGCTCGAGAAGCTGCTGGTCTGGCATTACACTCACAACAGCTGCCATGTTACCTGAGCTCTGTGGGGGTGACATTTGACTGTGAAAATAACATGAGGAAGTAGGAGGTGTGGAGGGAGATGTAAATGTAGCCATGCAGTTGAAGTCTAGTCATGAAAGTGGCGTTTAAAATGCCTAGCAGGCTAAAACTCCTTTCAAGGAGGTTTGGTGGCATTGCCTACCTGTATTGCTGAGTGCTGGCAGGCTCCCATGACATTTTGGTAACTAACTGTGGGATATAAAGGAAAGCAGAGAGGAATTTTCTTGGATTTTTTTCCAGAAGTAGTTCAAGAGTTTCTCGAAGGTGGGAAAGTTGACACATATTGCATTGCCTTGCAAAATCCATGGGGTTGGAGCATGCATCTACCCCAGATTCTTTCATGTATCTGATACAAGTAAGTGTGATTTTTATTTTATTTATTTTTTTTAAGCAATGGAATTTGTTTCCAAAGCATTTCTATGTCTCTTTCCCAAACTAAGCTGCGCTAAGTTATTGCTAACAGCTTGATGTTTCATTTAGTTACAGGCTTCCCAAATCAGAGTTTAGTTTATGGTATTAAAAAACAAGGCAGCCATGACATTATTACAATTGTCCATGTTTCTGGTTCACAAAAAACAGCCTAGTAATGAAATGCATCTTCTTTCTCTCTTTGCCCCCTAAAAGTCAGTTACATTGTACTAATGAGCACAAAAGGAAAAAGCAATTCTGAAGCTTACAGGTGAGATAGTAGCACGAACCTTTGCAAAAAGACTAAAAAGGAAGTGCTAGAACTCCTTTGTCTTCAAAATACTTGTCTGTCTTGCATGCAGTGTGCCAAAATGATTGTGTCCTGTGAGGCAGTGTGTCAGTTGAAATTTGAGGTAGATAGTAAGCTGACTTTCAAGCCAGCTTGAATAGAAACTGAACAGGACAAACACTTCCTCCCTGTACAGGCTTTATTATAAAGCTATTCTGCATCAAGCATTTCAAAGCTAGAGGTGCTAGAATGATACAATCAATGAATCTTAATGGGGAAAATAAACCTTCAAATGATGCTTTCTGAGCACTACAATGAAGTGGCATTGCAGTGTTTCATGTTACAGGTCTAAGTCTGGGCAGAGAGACAGTAAGCAGGCCAGAGTAGTAAAGAAACATATATCTAAACTGAGGTTTTAATATGTGTCAAACAGAACATGACAAAAATTGGAAAATTTATTATAGGCACAATTAATCAGGGTAGTTATAAACCTTTGTTTTTAGAAGTTTAGTGTGTATCACTCTGCGTGCCTCAGTGTGGAGAAATGCTGAATTCACAGTTAGATCAGTTTCAAGAGTTACTTGATAATGCAGTAGATGTTTGATGCCTGTTTTTCACCAACTCTCTGGGTGAGGTTTTTAAAGATGAAAATGACTGCTTTTGTTAAATGAATAAACATTTTAGAATTCTGGCATGTTTGTGTTTTCACAAGCTGTTTGTCTAATTAAAAATAACAGTATGCCATTAAATTTTTATTAACTGAGAAAAACTAAGGCTGCAGCAAATTGATATTCTTTTATAGTTTCAGAAAAGCTAGACTTATCTGTTCTGGCCTAAGAATGAGAAAGAAAATACAGTCAAACCCTTATCTCTGCTGCTACTAATTTCTGCTGTTCTGTACAGAAGATCCACTAATAAGTTTTGAGGTTAGAGTTGAAGACTTAACTGATTGTGATAGTGAATACTGAAATATCTTTCATTTCAAAATATATTTGTACTAATCTATTTCTTTCATAGTTTTATTTTGGTGAAATTCTGGTTTTCAAGATCATATACCTTAGGGGTGAAATCATAGACATCTCTACTCAAAATCTCCTAGGTTCTGTTAAAAAGGTGAATTTTCAATAGCAAATGGCACACTAATACTGCACCGTAGTTGAAATGTAGGTAGAATATTGCAATGGAGTAGTAAAGTATAAGGGTTACAGTTGTTAGGTATACCTCACTTTCTTTCATGTTAAAATAATTCAGTTCAAAAAATTTTGGGGAAGCAGATCTTATTACCATGGCTGATTTATTTAGTACATTCCTCAGGTTATATGGCCTTAGATTATTAAATGGCTATCAAACATAACAATGAAATAGCTTAGAAAGAGAGTACTAAAACTAAATATCTACAGCTGTTTCATTGGGTATTACAGTATAACTTAAAAAAAAAAACAAACTGTGATGTTTATGATGGTTCATGTGTATTAGATTCTCAAGAAGATGCATATATTAAAAAGAATGTGGAAACAAATGCATATATTGCTAAGCTCTGTTAATATTTTGAATGCAAATTCTACCTCCTTTTCTACCTCCTTGTTCTTGGAAGTGCCATGATAGCTGGAGGATAGCAGAGCCAGGCAATGGTAGATATTGTCTCAGGTTTACTGTACCTATAAGAAGGCCATTTTGTTTTCTCCCTGTAGTAGATGAAAATGTTATGCTTTAATAAATTATTACATGGGTTTGCTCACAGCAGCTTATTCTGTTGTGTATTTTGAGATTCTGTGTTCAATGGTGTGTGCAACTGTTCCTTGAGTCTTTATGCTGTATCTCATCTCTCAGCAGTGCTCTTATGACTATTTTCTTTTAATAGGAAGCCAGGAAAATACTTATCATAACAAAGCTTAGCAGAACAATTTCAAAGCATCATGTCCAACACAGCATGGGGAAGATGATGGGCTATAAGGGTGTGCATTTTTTAAAAGTATTGTCTTATCTTTAAGTATTCGTTCTACTGGAGAGGATGAGTTTGGGTCTACCTTTTGGGTTTTTTGTATTAGTAGGTTCTGGAGGAATGTGTCCTCAAGTGGCTGCATTCAAAGGAGTAGCAACTTCTCTGCTGGCCTTCTATTACATTGTCAGAAAAGGGAGATAAAGCATGTAGCTGAGGCCCTTAGTAGCATGGTTTAGTGGTGGACTTGCCAGTTCTGGGCTAAAGGTTGGACTTGATGATCTTAAAGATCTTTTCCAACCTACTTGATTCTGTGATTCTTTCTTCAGGAATGGTGCATGGATGAAGAACACTTTTACATGGTGGGAAAATGGTGGGAAACATGCAGAACTCCTGAACAGAGACCCTTTAATTTGCAGTAGACTTCCCTGAACCTTTCCAAAATTAAGACTCCTGATACCTTTTAATATTTCTGTCTGTGTGAGAGGGCAGGGGTTGGTAAAGTCATTAGTATACAGCCTTCAGATCAAAAATCATTCCTTAGTATTTATCTAATGACTTGCATTTTAAAGGAGCTTGGAAATTTCACTTGTATTAGAAATCTCATGGTTCTAGAAAGAGTAAAAGTTTTTTTATGTACTGCTTCAGTGTACAGATTGAAATCAACCTTTTGCATTGCAGTTTTTTGCTTAAAATAGCCTAAGGTGCTGTCAAACAAATGACTTCTTTTTGGTGTATTTTAACCGCCACTCAAATACCAACTTAGTCAAATGCAATATGCAATAGCTTTGTAAACCACCCCACAGTGGTTTAGCTGTTAGTGGAAGAAATCCAAAAATCTAGAGCCAAAACCTAACTTTAAAATGTCAAGGAAAAAAATTCAGTGTGTTTGTGTGTCTTTGTCAGATACATAATGTTATTTATTTTGCAGACCTGTTCTCTTTTTCTGTGGCTCCAGACTCCTTGACTGCATTTTTGAACTGTTGAATGAGTCATTAATTAGAGCAATTTCTTACATTAACTGACTGCAAAGAACCCTGGAGAAATCCTTGTTGTTAACCAGAAATCCGTGTGTTTTTAAGAAGTTATGTGTGTTTAAGGCATAGTGAAGTAAACAATGAAGCTGTGTGTGCTATGTATCGTGTATAGCTGTGCCACTTTTAAAATGAGTTTATTTTCTTTGCTCATATTGTAAAGTTCAGGAAGAAAATGCTTAGTACCCCTTGTTGAAAAGGTTCCAGTAAAAAACATGCAGCAATTAAAAGCTGATCATCCTAGAGGGATTTAGAACAAAAATAATGCTGACTCTTTAACCTAGGGGAACTGTAGTCACTGCAGAAGAGGGAAGCATAGATTTAGTCCCTAGATGTTTAACAAAGTATTGGAGCAAGGCCAAAAAAAACCAAGGCAGCTACATTCGGTGGGATGAAATGCACTCACTCACTGGAGTTTGCAGTGCTTAGGGTACGCTCCTGGGGAGATGTGGGAACTGAACTTAGCTTTCCCATCCTGGGTGAGTATTGCAGCCACACAGCCATGGGAGCTGACTGTTGTGGGATTGTAGAAATCCAGTATGCTGTGGTGCTGAAAAGAAAAATCAGTACATTTGGGGATCAAGACTTAAACACTGCAATTCCTTTTATTTACAGTCAGGGATATTTACAATGAAACTGGAAACCATGTGCATGTATAGGGAAGGAGAGCAAAGAAAGTGGAAAAGGCTTGGGATTCCAGGTGAGCATTCTCACATGCTGAACCATTGATCTAAGAGCTGTTGAGCTCATCATATTCCTTTTCACCTCAGTGTTATTAGTTTTAGTAATGTAAATTAATGGAAATTGTGTAGTTCAGTGCTATACGTGAAATTCCTCTTGGCAGGCACTAACTGCTGTGTGTGTCTAAGATTTAGGTCTCGCTTTATTTAACAAGGCAGTTCAGTGCTTGCTAACCTACTTAGCAAGTGCTTAGCATATTTAAGTTCTTAGAGTTAAGGACATGTGGGTGTTTGCCTGACTTGGGGCCTAAATCAGAAGTTTTCCATTTTTATGATAATTATTGTAAGGTGGCTTGAGGCTTGAGCTAAGAGAAAGTTACTTCATCATTTTTTGTGCATGACAAGTTCTTCCTGGGTAGCTCTTATTAGGCATGTAGTGGCTGTTTTGTTATTACATGATAACTACATGACAGATGTAATTACAATAACTCTTTTCTGTCTATACTACGAACTGTCTATGCTACAAACTGTCATGTCCTAATTTCCTAGATTGGGACATAGCACTGAGGCAGGAAAAATCACCAGGGATGAAAGGATAAAAAGTGAAAAGGGTAGCAAAGGTAGAATAGTTTTTCCTCTTCCCAATTACATAGCTAATTGTCTGGGGTCCAGATAACACAGGTTCTTATTTAAAACTGTATTATCTCTTAAAATAAATTAAAATACTACCACTGAGGCCTTTCAAAGCTGAAACTTAATTCAGTCTTAAATGGCAAAAGCTCCAGCAGGTTTGGAAAGTCTTTTAAAATCCTTCTGATTTGGCTGCATTGGTGTTTTTTTTATAGATGCCTCCCATATTTAACCAAGAACTCTTATTTTTTAAATTTCTGTCTTCTCTTTGCCACAATATTTACCAATTATAGGGTTACCATAGCTCTTAATTTGTATAAAATTGTAGGTACCTTGAGCAGAAGGGAATTTACTATGCAGAATGCATGACATCAGTATGAAAAGCTGCAGAGCCAAGTTTTCTCAGACAGTAGGGGTGCCTCCACTCAGGCTATAGAAAGTTTGGGCTTGAGAAAGTATTTTTCTGAATTCAAGCTGAGGTCTCCCTGCTGGTTTGAGTTTACTACAATTTTATAATATTAAACAGAAAATAAAATCCAATCACTTTTATTGCCCAAAGAGGCTTGCACTCCCTTTCCACCTCTTTTTTTTTTTTAATTTTCTTCCTTTCAAAAGATGTGCTGTATGCTGGTAAGCTTTATGGTCTGGGTATTTTTTAAGTACACTTTTCCTGTATTTGTGTTCCTACTGAGTTACTGCTTTGTCATATGTAGAAAAATGCCCCTAACTTAAAAATCATTTTTTAATTTTTTAATCATTTAATATTTCAAAGGTGATGTTTTTCCCCAGCTGTTTCTGTTAGGATTATATTAGAGTTTCCTGCTTTCTCATGTGGGCATGTAGCTGGCAAATGATAGGGTGCAATCTTGACTAAGACAAGAAAACTACAAAGGCTTAAATGAGCAAGAAGCATTTATACTCCTGAAAATAAAAAGGACCAGCATAACTGAAAGGTGAACCAAGCTCATTATGAACTGAAATCCAGCCTTGTACATTTTGTTTCTTTCTGTACACAGGAAAACAACACAGAAGATGAAGAAAGAGACAGTCTCATGTTATTAAGGTAGGATGAAAGCACCTGTTATTTAACTGGTTCGTGGAAACTCTTGTTATCTCACTACCAATCTGTATAATATACTTCTATAATGTAATGACGGTTGATTTGTTGGAGGAATAACCTAAAAAGTGAAACTTCTCAAAGTCTTAATGTTGATGTATATCAGCAGCAGACAGATAAATGTAGGTCTAGCAGGCCAATGTCACCAGTTGATCCCCACACAAATGTATCTTTGATTCTTGCGTGGGTTGTTCTTTGGTTTTGTTTGATTGTTTTTTTCAGTATTCCTCCAGGTTTTTATTCTGCTTATACATACTTATATCATGGGTCACATGTTGGTATTTCCTAAGCTGCAAGGATGAACTTCCTAGTTTCAGGAAGTGTTTCAGGGGTTTGCACTGCTGTGGTATTGTGTCAGTAGGCTGAGATAAAATCGGAGTAAATACAGCAAAAACTGCATAACTGTGTGCGTTTACCTTTGGGAAATGAAGGGAGTTACTTTTGGGAAAGGGAGGGAGCTGGCAGTGAATTCAGTATCTTGAAAGCTTCTTTTTGAGAGGACCAGGGTGTACAACGACTGTGCTTCATGCAGATGGTTATGTTTTCTGAAGAGAGAAAACCTGATGACTAAACAGAGCTGAAATCTTTTGCTGTGTTTCTGTCACAAAGACTTTGCTTTTATGAGACTTGTGTTTATCTAAGCAAATAGTATTATGGTATGACCCAAGACTAGATTTCCTTGCATCATTTCTCCAGCATTTGACTTGTCTGACCACAGGACCATAGTTTAGCCTGGAAATTTCCTAAAGGAATATTTTTACTCATAAGACTTAAAAAACCCCAGTAATGCTTTCCCATCCCCATTTGCGTTTTGGAGTAGAAATGCATGGACTAGGCTAACAGCCACTGGAAAATCATGGTAAACATTCCAGTCTTTTAGATTTTGTGAGTTTTCTTCTGAGATTCAACTGAAAAACCGTAATTGAGGCCACGTTTATTTTGCTCAGCTGTGAAAAAGCTGAAAAGGAAAAGATGTTATGGTTCAAAGCAACTTCAAGTATTTCCCAGGTATTTTGTAATGCTAGGCACTGCTAAAGTATTCCACTTAATATTCTGCTTGCTTTACCACAAATGCAGAAGATTAATAAACCACATTAGTTGCAAGATAGCTTTCTCAGAAAACTAGGTAAGATAATTCAAGGTTTTAGACAAAGCTATTGAAGCAGAGGCAAGCTGGCATTTCCCAAAAGCTAATCAAATGCTGGTAGAGCAATAAGACAGTATAATAAATCATTTGGGAGACAAAAGTCAAGGGAGAAGAATTCAAAAGATACTATCTCTATTAGCCAGCAGATAGTACCTCCCAGTGTTGAGCTTCTATCACCATATTATCAACTGCTGTTGAAATAATAATTTCTTCTGTGAGAGGGTATCTTCTAAATCATACTGATTAGGTATGGTGGAGGACTTGCATGTAGTCCTAATTAATTTCTGGATCTGAGATACAGTAGTGGATTCAGTAGGTAATAGGAATTCTGGGCATTTTTTTCTGTATTTTTGAACAACTGTTTCTTTTCTTATTATACTGAATTTATGTCCTTTCTATGCTACACAGTTTCTATCTTGAGTTTGTGCCATACATTCTGAATTAAAAAATAAAAAAGTCTCATCCTCAAACACTTTTTTGTGAATCCAACTGCTATGACTTTTTCTTGCTATCTGAAATTTCTGCAGAAAATTCAAACCTAATTTATGTATCCTTATGACAGCCAGATTTGCATTTCTCAGAGAACTTGACGTTCACTGTTCACTAATGTTCATTCTTTTGCAACCAAGGTCTGTTGATCAGCAAAAGGCAATTTTTTCAGGAAATGAATTTGAATAGGCCTGTCTTAGAAGCAGGTGTGAGCTTCCTCACTTGTTGGTTTTTGGTTAAACACAACTAAGCAAATGCTGTTGGTAAATTTCCACTCTGTAACCCCAGCTGTTTGTTACTGTCACTCTTTTGGGGTGAAAATGCATAGTAATTTGTTTCTGGTGAAATAGGATGGTCTGACCATTTAACCATTTAGTTTGAGTTAGTGTGGCACATTCTTGTCTGAGCAGAGAACAGAGCACCTGAATAAAGTGACCTGATCTTCAGCAAGCAGGGGCAGTACTTGCATTGAGCTGCATTATTGGTGTAAAAAAGTTATCTGATGCCACAAGAAGGTTGCTTCTGAAACCAACTCTTAGATGTGACACTCTGCCACCCAAAAGATGTGTACTGCACAAAGACAAACACTCGTGAAATAAATATGTAGAAGAGAGACATAGCCTCAATCTGCTGTGATGGGATTCAGTATTGTAATTAAGTAACCTGCTGGATGTACTTCGAAGCTTACTGATTCTGAACTGAAGTGTTGGTATTTGTTATCTTAAAATCACCCTTTTGTTAAGTCTAAGCACAATTAAGTGCTGCCCCATTTCTCAGTTAATCCATCAGTAAAGAAAGGTGTTATCAAGAGTACATGACTGTGAGAGGACAGTAAATTTACTTTAGCTTTCCAGAATTCATGACTAGCTCTGAACTGACAGCGAGACTAATTACCATGCACCTGCCTTCATATCACTGACATTAAAGATGATTTTTGGCTTTTAGTATGCCTATATGGTGTTGCTAGTTTCTTCTATAGTGTAAGCAGTCTTAAACAAAATAGGATGACTTCACTTTTTCAGCTACTTACTGCCTACTTTCTGTCCTGTGCTTTTATATTCTGGAACTAAAACTTGTCCTGGTAATTTAACTTTCATCAAATTCCTTTCATCATGGAAAAGTGAGGATAACTTGCATTTTAGATTAGCAAACTACAGACTTTTGTTATTACTTTTTCTACCTTGTTTTTTTTTTTTTTTTTTTTGTAAACGGAATTGTGTTTAATTTAGCTGGTTTAATGTTATGCCCATTTAAAATCCATAAGTATGGTTGAACAAGATATCTATTAGCTGATTTTCTGTTTTGTTTCATAGAAGCTTAATTGCGTATACAAATCTGTCATCTTGGGAATCTGATACAGAGAAACGTGTTTGATAGATATCTATCAGTAGGCCTAGCCAGGCAGTTTTAATCCCTTTAAATTAAGGGCAAATAAAAGTGTCTGTCATGGGGGAAAGACTGCTAGCATATGTAGGAATCTAGAAATGCTGCAGGATATTTTTTGAGGAGGGACCAGTTAATTACAGCAGATTCATTTTTAGGGGGTTTTTGTTACTTCTTTTCATGTAAAAGATAAATATAAAATCCAATCAGATTTACCAACTCTGATGGCTAAATTCAAGAATAGCTGCAGGAACAGCCTGTGGTGTAGCAAACTGTAACCAGGCTGTTGTCACTAGCTTGAATGTACATGATGCTGAATACACAAATAGCATTGTTATTGTTATAGGAAACAGGTCTTTTGTCCTGTTCAACTCCATTATACACCTCCCATTGCCAATAAAATCTGTTGGTTTTTTTTGAAAAAGATGTGCAAAGTAACCAGAAAGTTTAGAGTGTAAAATATTAGCAATATAAAACTGACATACCTTGTCTTAACTGTGAAGAAAATTTTGCCAGAAACTGCCGAGAGATTAACAAACCAGCAAGTCCTCTAAGAAAAGTTTGGAATGGATGGAGTGAGGCCGATGTTTCACTTCCCTCCTTCACTCTCCTAATATGCTTTTTATAAAATATGAAAATGCAATGGCAATTAATAATGAAGATCAAATATGTCAAAACTGATGAGAAAACTTTCCAGAGTATCTTTTTCTCTGATCAGATTTTTTTGGGAGTACGCTTGATATTTTAAGCTGCATATTTGTCTTTGATTCAGAAGAATTGGCCAGGACTTTGATATCTGTGACTGCACAGTAGACTTGAGATACTAATGCTTCTTGCAGTACACTGGACTTACTTTTCGGTGTTTGGTTTGGTTTGGGTTTTTTTTTTTTCCTCATGTACAAAATAAAGGAAATAGAAAATTTGGTTTTTATATTTTCTTGGTAGTGAGGTTGATAATGAAGACCTATTAATAAGCAAATGCTTTTTGGCTTCACTTTAGGCTTCCAAATACACTTTACGCATAATACACAAATACACTTTACACTGTCCTTGTCTAGTGGGCAGGTACCCAAGGACTGGAGGTTGGCTAACATGACTTGTCTCTATGAAAAGGGCAGGAAGGAAGACCCTGAGAACTATAGGCCTGTGAGCCTGACCTCAGTGCTGGGGAAGGCCATGGAGCACATGATCTTAAGTGAGATCACAAAACACGTGGAGGAAAACAGTGGGATCAGGCCCAGTCAGATGGGTTCATGAAGGGCAGGTCCTGCTTGACCAAGCTGATCTCCTATGATAAGGTGAGCTGCCTGGCTGATGAGGGAAAGGCTGTGGACATTGTTTGGACTTTAGTAAAGTATTTGACACTGTCTCCCACAGCAGTATCCTTGAGCACCTGGCTGCTTATGGCCTGGATAGGTGTATTCTTCACTGGGTTGGAAACTGGAAGGATGGCAGATCCCAAAGAATGGTGGTAAATTGTGTCACATTTGGTTGGTGACCTGTCACTAGTAGTGTCCCTCAGGGCTTCGTATTAGAGCCAGTGTTGTTTAATATCTTCATTGGTGATCTAGATTAGGGGATTGAGTGCACCCTCGGTAATTTTATGGACACCACCAAGTTGGGTGGGAGTGTTGATCTGCTGAAGGATAGGAAGCCTCTGCAGAGGGATCTGGACAGGCTGGATCAATGAGCTGTGGCCAGTGGTATGAGGTTCAGCAAGGTAAAGTGCTGGGTCCTACATATGGGCCACAACAACCCCATGCAATGTTACAGGCTTGGGGAAGCTGTGGCTGGAAAGCTGCTCAGTGGAAAAGGACCTGGGGATGCTGATGTTCATGGCTGAACATGAGCCAGCTTGTGCCCAGGTGGACAAGAAGGCCAATGGTAGCCTGGCCTGAATCAGAAATAGTGTGTCCAGCAGGACCAGGGCAGTGATCTCTCTCCTGTACTGGGCACTGGTGAGGCCGTACCTCAAATACTGTGTTCAGTTCTGGGCCCCTCACTACAAGAGAGACATTGAGATGCTGAGAGGGTCCAGAGAAGGGCAACAAAGGTGGTGAAGCATCTGGAGAATAAGTGTTATGAAGAATGGCTGAGGGAGCTGGGTTGTTTAGTCTGGAGAAGAGAAGGCTCAGGGAAGACCTTATCACCCTCTACAGTACCTGAAAGGAGGTTGTAGTGAGGTGGGGGTTGGTCTCTTCTCCCAAGTAACAAGTGATAGGACAAGAGGAAATGGCCTCAATCTGTGCCAGGGCGGTTTAGATTAGATAATAGAAAAAATTTCTTCTTCAGCGGGTGTTCAGGTATTGGAACAGGCTGCCTAGGGAAGTGATGGAATCACCATCCCTGGAAGTGTTCAAAAAACATGTAGATGAAGCCCTCAGTGACATTGTTTAGTGGTGGTCTTGGCAGTCCTGGGTTAGTGGTTGGACTTGATGATGCTAAGGATCTTTTCCAACCTAATTGATTCTATGACTCTGTATCCTCTAGGTGAGAGTTTGAAAGAAATACACTATTTAAAGTCTGTCCACGTGCATAGCCATGTATATATGCTTATTTTGGTGCTAGGTAAAGTAATGTAATGTAAAATTCTACATGAGACTTTTTGACTTTGATTTTGAGAGTAAGTCTTGTTTTTTCTTTGGCTTTTTTTCTGCTTGATATGAATTAAACCGAAAGAAACCTGTTTAAAGGGCAATGCATCCACACAGCCTTTTGTATGAGCTTTTAATCAGCTTAATATTACTTCCCCTTGTGTGCACATGCACGCTTGTTTCAGAATAGTGTGTGATATGGTTTTGGCTTCCTCACATATTCAGAAAGATCTTTTCCATTTCTGTTACTGCTACTCCACTGTTTACATTCACCTTTTCTACCTTTTTTTTTTAAAAATTATTTTTTTAATACAGTAATATTTTTAACATTATTTCTTTACATAATCAGACTGGTAAAGAGAAAGTGAGTCCAATCATTTTTCACATTACCTGTAAGCACCTAGGGTTACATCCAGACTAAGCACATGCACTCACATCTTCTCTAATAGATCATCATGAATGATTATAGGTAATGTGATCCACTTTCCAGAAACATCTCAGTTCTACTGTATCCGTCTGTGTGTGTCCTGTATATCGATATAGAGTATGCAGCAGGGAGTATTTCAAGTGGATTTGATGAGGATGCAGACAAAAATTATGGAACTGCAATTTCTAAGTAGCTATCGTGACAAATGTCAAGCTTTCATTTCCAACTTTCACCACTGGGAAAAGGAAGGAATTCTGGAGTATTTTCCAAATAAAAAAGAATAATTTTCATCTAGTCTCTAGTAAAATAAAATCCAATAATAAGTGACGTGTGCAAAATCCTTGAAACGTGTTGCTGGCAATCATTGTAAATTGGAGTTCAGTAGTTTCATTTTCAGCTTTGGGGGCATGACAGTAGAACTCTACAGAAGTTTTAGGTTACTATATTTTAATCTGCAAGTACAATTTTCTGAATTGCCCTCATTTTCCCTTAAGAGCAGTCATTAGAATTTGCTAACATTTCACCCTTTCTGCAGGGACCATGACAGACTGAGGAAACAGCAGCTTTCCAGAATTCACACCAAAGCAAAGTTTTACCTTAATTGCTGTCAAGTAGCTTATTTTTCTCACAGCTGTAAAGCAGGTGTCTATATCTCAGTATAACTAGTGCTACAGTAAATTGAATGAGGCAAGCACTAACATCCCTGAAAGCTGGAACAATTTTGAGGATCATGAGTCATATCAGCTGCGTGGGTGGAGTTGAAGACATAGAATTACATGAACTGTTTGCCTGTTGATTTCTTATGAAAATAGAATTTGTTTAACTTAAGAGCTTTGGGTAGTCTCTGTAAAAAGAGAACCCAGTCCAGTTTATACTAGGGACAGTACTGAGCTACAGAATTCAAAATTCTTCCCAAGTCTGAGGTTGGGCTGATTTACTTCCAACTTGCACAGACTCTCTCATATCAAACAGCAACATTTCAATGTTGGCATACCTGCGCACCTTTCTAAACTGCTCTGGAATAACAGGGCTGCATTTCTGATCCTTCTGGTAATGTATCCTGACTGAGAACTGAATAGGATCAATTTGGGCAATAGATGCCTTAAGAGTGAAAGATGTATAAACCACCTCAGGGGACACTTTTGTGATATAAAGACAGGTTTTTTTCCTAACTTGAGATAATTGATAACTGTCTCTTGTTTGAGTGTTAGCTATACTGGTATAACTGCTGGTTGTATTTTTATTCAGAAATGTTTTATGGTGGCATGTAACTTTCTAAGCTCAAGTTGCATTTGCTTTTACCTCTTGATAGTTTTTCTTATGGGATAAACTTTTCCCAAAGAAGCTATAAGATGGCTGTGTCAATGACAGATAAAAATGATGGAGAAGTGAGTCAAAAAGTATGTTCCCAAGTCAGAGCCCTTGTTGAGAAGAACAGATTTTAAGCATGTGTTAAATATACTCTAAATTACAGACATAGATTTCTTTGTAACTTCTAATACCTTTAAGCCTTCTTTTTTTCTAAATTTTCCTCTCTTTAACTGTTTCTGAATCAAATAAAATGTCTCCATGGTGTAAGAATTGCTAATTGGGCTTTCTAATTGCCATAAAATTTGTCAGTGCTTAATAAAGCATGTGGCTATTGTGTGCTCTAGTGATAGTGTAATTAAAGCATATGCAAAATATATAAATAGCCAACTCTTTTTCCATGTACTATTCCTATAGGCTATCTGTGGACTAGCTCTTGGCTTCAGGGATAGGGTCATTCTAATGTTAATGAGTAGTACAAAGGCATGAGGAGCAGGGGGGAGGAAGGCTGAATGCCTAGTTCTGTTTGCTCCATTCCTGTCAGTGTAAGCATCTATGGTAATGCAGCCTGGTACTGGGCTCTGCTTTTAAGGCAGTTCCTTAGCTTTAGAGAGAATTAATGAGTAAATTTTTCTTCACACAGGAAAGGTATGAAAGAAAGTATCTCAGAGCTGATTTTATTTACTGCTGAAACAAAGCTGAAGAGCGAGCTCTGCAACTAATTGAGTTTATCTTAGGTTCCTACCCTAGCTTCAATATCTTCCATTTTTCATAACTCACACTGCATGAGAATAGTGGTATGCAAAGATTTTTTCATAAAATGAACACTGTCAATATGGAATATTTTAGCGTTTGGTTCTATTATTATGGTCAAATATGTTTTGCACTTTATGTGGTCTGTTATTCTGTGGAATATTGAAGACCTGTATTGTCCACTGACTTTATCTCATCCAGATATAGCTTTGACAATGGCTGAGTCTGGAAAATCACGGATTACGAATTTTATGAACACCTGTCTCAGAAATGGTACTAAAGATCTGTAGATTTCTTCTAGTGTGACATTAATGCTGTTTGTGGAACAGCAGGACTGTCAAGAGAATTTGAAAATTAAAGGATATGAATCATCATAGAAAACTGTGGTAATGTTATTTTCCATGACTACTGGTCTCTGATGTAACTGGATCAGCTTGTGCTTTATTACTGAGAACAGAAATTCAGTGGGTTAGGAAAGAGGTTCCCTGATACTCCTTGATGGTTTCTTTGACACCGCAAGCCATTTAGCTGTTGAATTCTACTTAATTATTTTGGAGTAATTTAGTAATTGAGAGTAATGGCAAAAAAACCTGAAAACCCCTTTTTTGCACAGAAAAGCAGGAATTCTAGCTATTTATGGCAACATATTGCAAAACATTTCCAGAGAGGATGGATGTGTTCCCGATTGTTTCTCTCAGATTGCCAGAGAGGGGATCATTAGGCACACTAATCAATTGTCAAGTTTAATGAAATATTCTGAACTTAGAGTTTGAAGGCACTTCTAAACCCCCAGCATTATACAAAGCCTCCGATTTTGCCTTATATTTCATTAAATAATTATTTATTTATATTGGCCAACTTTGCATGTCACCTCTGATGTTTCTGTTGGCTGGCAACAATGGCTGGTATTTCTTATTTATCAGTTCTTTTAACTCTTTTCCTGCAAAGCCCTAAAGCTAATAGCCTGCAGGTAGAAGACTTTGAATATTAAAAGGAAAAGATGGCTGATTACATTAAAAGCAGGCAAGCCTCAAATCACACTGCTGGAAGGTTGTTTTTAAATCAGTTGCGATATTTAACTTGACTTGTTTGATAATTTTGAGAAATACTTTGCTAACTTTGAGAAGACCAATATGTGGATCATTTACTTTTTTTAATGAGAGCTCAAACGGACAAATGTGTTAGACATTTTTTATCTTGACAATTCTAGGAAGCAAAAAAATTATGGTATCCTCTTGTTGAGTTTTAAATTCAGCATGAAAAAAGCTAGCTGTCTTTCAGAGAAAGCTCTGAGAAGTCTGCTGCTTACATTTCCAACTTGGTTGCTTGAGACACTATACAAAACTACTAACAGGAGAGACAATATCCTGACTCAAATTCAGACCATAGGTTTATTTGTGCTGTATTATGATTACGTATTCTTAGAATCATAGAATCATAGAATAATTAGGGTTGGAAAGGACCTTAAGATCATCTAGCTCCAACCCCCTGCCATGGGCAGGGACGCCTCGCAGTAAACCATGTCACCCAAGGCTCTGTACAGCCTGGCCTTCAACACTGCCAGGGAGCATTCACAACTTCCCTGGGCAGCCCATTCCAGTGCCTCACCACTTGCACAAGAAAGAACTTCTTCCTTATATCCAATCTAAACTTCTCCTGTTTAAGTTTTAACCCATTACCCCTTGTCCTATCGCTACAGTCCCTAATGAAGAGTCCC
>JANHGB010045156.1:0-60447 GCA_026283785.1 Coracopsis vasa | reverse complement strand
CCATGGGCAGGGACACCTCCCACTAAACCATGTCACCCAAGGCTCTGTCCAACCTGGCCTTGAACACCGCCAGGGATCTCATTCACAGGCACACACACATTAAAGAGGGGAAAAAAGGGAATTAAAACAAAAACAAACCCAAACCTTGACAATTTTGGCCATGTCAGTACTGCAGATGAAATAATCCTTGGGGAAACATGACTGCCTCGGCTCTAACGGATCAGATTTAGACAGCCAGGATTCATTCTTTTGGCTCTGCTGTTGACCTGCTGCTTGAGCCTATTCATCTCCCCTCTGTGCTTCTGTTTGCTCATCTGCAAAATGAGCAAGATACTAATCTCCTGTTCAAAGCATTTTAGAGCTGTGGATGGAATAGCTAAGTGCTGCTGGTATGCAGAATCATCACTCGCAAGCTTTTTTCCAGCTGTTAAGTAGTTAATTGCTCAATCTGAAGTGATCAGATGGTTTCCTTCTCCATCCAGTCCTTCCTATCAAATTGAGATCTTGAAGTATCTCTAAAAACATCTTGCGGAATTAATAGTCTAACTCCTCTACCAAATGTATTCATTCCTCATCTGACAGTCTGGTGAAGTACAAAGTCAGGCAGCAAAGAAGCTCTACAAAACAAGAAGCAGCAGAAATAACACCCAACCCTCACCCCCCCAAAAAAAGCCCAACCAATCCACAGAAACCAACTCACCTGAACTTCAAAATGCCATAAAGAATTACATCTGCCTAATACATTGAAGATAAGAGCAATAGCCCCATGGTTACCATATTATCCAGCACCAAACAATTTCATGCTCTTAAACTACTTCACGGGGGAAAAAAGTCACAGTGAGTCTTGGCAATATCTTAAGTGGAACAAAGTGAAAACCAGCCCGAGTTACAATACAGGGAGCTGTTCCTGTTCAAAGTAACTTAATCTCCTAATACGCTGTGTACTTTAAATGCACAGGAGGAAGGAGCTTTGAGGCATTATCTGCTGCACACAGAGGATCTGGGGTAAGCAATATTGGCTGGTGCTGCTCAGCTCGGCAGTAGATCAAGGCTGGCAACAGCTGGAGAAGGAGTAAACCGAGACTAAGGGTCAATGTCTTGTGCTGTCTCATATAGGTTAAAATAAACTACTTCTATTGGTATGTGCCCCAGTTTTAGGGAAGAAAACCTTGATCCTCTATGAGGCTCACTGCACAGCGTGTAGATGCAATCAGTAAAAACATACACGCAGCACTCCTGGATTTAAATATCTATTACATGAAAAAGGCAGAAGAGCTTCAAGTGGGAGAGGAAGATTTTGTTACTCCTGTTGAAAACCTTGGGAAAGGAGCCATAGAGAGATTAAGGTAACCTGTGAAACATCAGAGGTCAAGACTGGATTTAAGTCCCAGTCTTACCCACGTAACCAACCTGTTCTAGTCTTTTGAGCCTGAAATTAAGCACTGCTCCACACTTACCGTGAGAGATATTCGGTTTCCCCAAGATATCACCTCATTTTCTATCCTCACACCAACAGAGCAGCATCATCTTCACTTTCATATTAGTTACAAGCATTCCCATGAAGGAGAAACTTCTTTTTCCTTTTTAAACTAATTTAGTTTTAATGAGCTCAGTTCCCATTTCAGTTTCTCTGCAAGACACAAAGCTATCACAAGAGGCCTGGTAAATTATGCACCTTTCAGGGTAAGGTGAACTTCAGACACTACAAAAAATCAGAATCTTAAACCAAGATAAAGCATTTTGCAGAGCAGAAATGCTGAAGACATCCAGTGCTACAGTGGGACTCCCTCCCCTTGGAGAGTGAAAAGGGAAGTATCAAAGAGTGACAAACAGAGAAGAAAGGGAGCATGCCTATCAGGTTGTCAATCTGCCAATAAATCCCAGAGCTCTGCTAATGCCTTCAGTTCCCCGACACGTCTCACACTGTTTAAAGACACTGTGATGTGCACTCTGAAGAATTCAAGGAGGTAGAAGCAAAGCCCAAGGCCCTTATGCTTAACTGCTGAGGAAGAAAAGGGAAGAGAAGAAAACCCTCAGCTACAAGGATTTAATAGACTCCAGCGCTGAAGCGCACCTGCAGCCTCCCCCACTTATCAGCATGCCTCTATAATTTATAGATTCGCACTTTATGCTGATATCCAGTCTGACATGTGAATTCCTGTGCATGGCAAAGGCTGAAGGAGAGCCAGAGAACACCTGCTTGCCCAATATTCACCACCCTGTGTAAAACGAGGAGGGGGAAAAAAGCCACCACTGCATCACAAATGGAACATTCAGGTTTGGTTTTCCCTCAGTAGAATAAAATGCATCAGACTTCCAAAACACTGAACTCTTGGGGTGGAACCACCTCAGCCAGGTTACAGATGTTGAAATGGGCTCCAAAAGCACTACTGCTCATCAGAGCAGACTTACACCAACACCAGCACTGCGGCATTCCTGCTGTCCATCTTTATCACCACAACTTTCTCAACATGCCAACTGAGGTCAAGAACTTGCTTCTTTTTATACTTCTTCCTAAGACCCAGTAGCCTGCTCCATGGTAAACCAGGCACCAGCCTCTCCAGGGTGGGTTAACAACCACAGTAATGTATTTGTAACACTGAATAGATTGTGGTTCTACAGCAGCATCACACTGACACCGACTTCCAAAAAGCATCTTTCGCATCAAAAACAAATCAAACCACCTTTTTCCAGCACCTGCCAGGACAGTATGGATATGGATTCACTTTGGTAGAAGACAGAGGTGGATACAGGCCATGAAACATCAAAGTGCATCCCAAAAATCCATTCCCTTGCATTTTCCGTTTGAAATCCCCAAAATGGTTACTTCAGTCTTCTGAAGCATATGTTAGTTAAAGGTGCATACTCTTTAGATATATTTATTTGTTTATTTCCCTTAAGAAATCTTTCTGGAATTCTTCTTTTTCCCTTTTTTTCAGTCTTTAAAGCTGTCATTAACAGCCACCACGGACAACTCCAGCTGTTTAAAAAGATCCACCATGCTCTGGTTTGTGCTTTTCACCTCTTCAGGCACAGAGGCATTTCCTGCAGCACTTAACTCACACATGCAGTTCAGGGGCCAATTACTTCCCAGCACACAGTGGTCAGCGCTGCTGTAGCACTCCCCAAGCACAACCTATGTTATCCCACAGCAAGTCTCCAGAGCAAGAACAGCCAGGCAGTGATCAAACATCATTACAGCCAGACTCTGATATTTGTGTGCTGTATGAAAGCCAAAGAACAATTCATTTAAAAGCATTCACCAAGGGCCATTTTAAATCCGTTTCTAAATGTATAAAACCATGATAAGAAATGGAGATTTCCTTTTTATGAGGGTTTTTTTTAAAATCATGGATGTTAAGAAGGAGTAAGGAGAAGAAATATCTCAGTTTTAATAAGGATACAATTTTAACTGCCAGAAATGCATTGCATTTGCCTGATGAGTCTCAGAGCAACCCTTAACCACCCTGCCCTTCCCGACATTGATGGATTGCATGATTCCAGGAAGTAAAATATAATTATGGAGACAGATGAACAGACACCAGAGAAACAGAATAAAAAGATACTGCATAGTCATAAAAAGCAATATTTCATATATAACATTATTAAAACTAAGAAAATGTTATCTGATAAAGTATTATCTGCACTAAGACTCTGCCTATTTAACCTTGTAAGGGATAGGTGGAATTTTGTTCAGTGTATGATCTACCCCGAGTTTATTTGTGCAGTGATTTTACAGAAGTATTTTAATATACACATATCATTAAGCAGGCACAATTTATGAACTCAGAAAATACAATACATAATGAAGCTATCAGAATTTATCTTTTCCTAGTAGCCAACATCAAACATTTTCTGCATTATCTATTTGGGAAGGTGATCAGGCTCTAATTTCCAACACTGAGTATCTGCTTTAATCACCTAAGAGTGGAGGTTGGACAGGAGGGATCTCTGGAGACCACCCAGTCCAAACTCCACTCAAAGCAGGGGCAGCCAGAGCAGGCTGTTCAGGACCATGTCCAGTGGGGTTAATGCGATGGGTCACTCAAGTTATGCACAACTGCATCCCCCAATTAGTCAAATAATGATCAAGAATCTGAAAATAATTAAGCCTTAAACACCTCTCCATCTTAAACTTCAAAATATTTTCATTTCTAGAGCTAATGCATGAAAAGATGCCACCTTCTCTCCATTTCTGCTTCACTCACACAGGGTCATCTTTTTGATCCATTTTTCACAATTGATATCAACAGTTCATCAACCAAAAGCCCTCCAAAAAGAGAAACCCTCTCCCCAAATTTCTTCACCTAAAAAAACATGGACTCAGCTCTTTCCAGATCAAGAATTCCATGACAAAGCCTCACATTGTGGCCTAAAGGTCAGCGCTGAGCCTTGCTCAAAGAGGTAGAGCAAGTTCACTGGCTGGGGGCTGATCAATGCAGCCAGATTAGGTCTCTTAAAAGCAAATCCCAGGGGAGTACATGAGCTACAGGCACTTCCCAAAGGTAATTCCTGAACTGATTTCAAAGCAATGGCACACATTCCTTGGCAAGGCAGAGCACAAATATTTCTTGCACACATGAACTGCTGGAAGCCACCAGAGAGCCTGTTCCTGCTCACAATGACCAATTAAGTTTGCAAACCTTTAATCCAGACTTTAAGCACTTTAAAACACAGACAGTATTTGTTGCTCTTTTCTGTTCCTTACCACAACAGGGCTAATCCTTGTGCAACATGAATAACCTCCTCCTCAACATAGTTAATTTTCATCCTAACAGTAGAGTAGCTCACTCTAAGTAGAAAGAAAATCTCATTTTCTTACTACAGACTTGGTCTAAAAAGCTGTACTACAAGGTGCATTTTCTATCTGTATTTTTTAAAGACTTTAGTACCTAAAGGATGGAAGACCACTGAAGAAAAAAATCCCAAAACTTTAACCAAAAAGCCCCAAGCAGCACACCAAGCAACATGTACATGGATCTTCCACACACAGCCTTCCCCTTCAAATCACTTAAGAACGTTTTCTAGACAGATGGTGTTTTCCCTGTCTTGACTCCAGTTCAAATCTCCTTTTTGGAGAGACCAAGTTTTCCACTGAACTGCACATTATGCACCAACAAAGAATAAATAGGCTAAATATAGCTTGCAGCCAAATTGCTGCAGTCTTGCAATGCAGCATATCCAGGAGTCCTTTAAGGACAGCCAGCATGCTGGCAAATGCAGCCTGCACTAAGTTTAGGTTCTCCACTTTATAAATCATTACCTCCACATCAATCAGCACCATCCCCTTTAGAGCTCACTTGAAGCATGCTGCTTCTCAGACTGCAGAAGTAATGGGATATGCAGCTATCCCTCTGCAAGCTGCCAGTTCCTTTATTATGTTCTCCTCACCAGTAATGACTAAAATTCATTATCCCACCACTGCTCTGCAATAAATCGTATGGAGTGACTAGTAGGACTCCGCACCACTGGGGGATGCCCGTCTTCTTCTGAGCAGATAGCCCACAGATGGAATGAAGATCCAAAGGTGGAGAAGGCGGCTGCTTATCTTCTCACCCTCCAAAGCATCTGAGAGGGGTCATAGCTGAGGCTACCACTATCAGACACCAAGGATCAGCACTGCTGCTACAAAACAAAGATAAAAACCCCAAAACAACCACTACATGCACTCAAAACTGTTATTCAGGGAAATGCAGAGTGTCCATGTACTGTTTGTGACGTTCCCTGAAAGGTCTGCGCTTCCTTTCTGCCCCATTAGGAAGCACTGATGAATTTGTGGTTTTCCAGCCTCAGCTGCCTCTTCTATGTGTGGCAGCTTGTCCAAAGCACAGGACACATTATGCCTTCCAACAGCACAGCACTTCTGTTCCACAAACAGCATACCATGACATTCCCAGACCCAGACCCTTCTTGCAGGAGACAGGGCTCACTGCAGGATCCACCAGCCACATGGTGGAGAACATCAGAGCACACAATCATAGTAACAACACATAATTGTAATAATTTGCTCACCCAGCATGAGAAATCCCTTTCACAGGGAAGGAACTGGGCCAGTGAAAGCCTTATCAATGTTTTTCTGGAAATCTCTTAGCAAAACTCACTCCACTTCTCATGGCTGCTGCATGAGACGCATCCCTTAGCAGAAGGAGAGCCGAAACACAGCAGAAAGATTCACTGTTCATGCTAATCAAGCACTCACAAGAGACCTTCAGTGTGAGCTGCCCCTCACACACTTGCAGCTAAGCCCAGAGGCACAGCGAGGGGCTCAAGCTCACCAAGGTTTCCAAACCTTACCCAAACCAGCACTAACTTGATGGCGCAGCAGCTCATGCAGCAGAAGCAGATGTACGGTGCCAGAGGCTGGCAGCATCCCGATCAGCTTAGACCATTTACATATAGCTGGGGAGAAAATGAGCCAGGACTTTGCATTCAGCACTGCTTGGTTTGCAGGCACGGAGCAAGCGCTGCTCTCATATGCATGTACCCCACAACCTCATGGCTTCAGAGTGATTCTGTTGCAGCTCCATCCTGGACACACTAATACCCGTCTGCTAAAGCTTTGTAGGAACTCAGGTACATCCTAAGATGAGCAGCTCCAGGGGGGGGTTGCAGGGGAGAAGAAACAGTGGAATGCAGGAGGAAGAGATGGGAAAGGGGAGATAGAGATGGCCAGTGATGAAGAACAAATTGGGGTGGGATTTAAAAATAGAAATCTAGGACCGTCCTGTCTACAGATGAGGTTTCATTGGTTTCTATCGGGTTTTGAGGTTTTTTGTTGAATCTGCTCCCTGATCCCCCAAGAGCCATCTGCCCCCAGGTGAGCTGCTGCCTTCGCACACATTTATTCAGGTTCTATTCCAGCACGCAAGCTCCCTTGTCATGGTGGCAACACAGGAAACGCTTATTGTTTTACATGTTTACAAACAGCCCCTTCAGATCTCCCTTCCCTCGCTGTCCCCTGAGGTAATATGTATTGTAATAAATTCATAATTCACATTAGGATGATTTAAACAGCTTTGGAGTGGCATGTTTTAGTGCCTTGATTCAATTGTCTGCCTCACAAACTGACAGCCTGCTCGCTGCAACTCCCCGGCGTGCGAGGCTGCTCCCTCATGCAAGCGGGGATGAATATGCCGGAAGAGTCACACTTCCTAGAAAGGGAATTAGTAACAAAATCATTTAAGCTCTTCACCAAGGACATGGCATAAATGCTGCTGTCTCGACCCCAGCACATTATTGGGCTACAAAACTTTATGTTTGGGGCTGCTTCTGGACTGTGCCATCAAGAAGCATCTTTTCATTACACTTATTAAGATAAATCTGGGCAAAAAATCCCATCAAGCTTATTAACACCAAACCGCCTTCAATTGCTACAGCATCCTGTAAGATGTATATAAATGAATGAAGGCTGGGCCTCCACAAGTTCTTCCCTGTGAGGGTGCTGAGGCGCTGGCACAGGGTGCCCAGAGAAGCTGTGGCTGCACCATCCCTGGCAGTGTTCAAGGCCAGGTTGGATGCAGCTTGGAGCAACCTGCTCTAGGGGAAGGTGTCCCTGCCTGTGGCAGGGGGTTAGGACTGGATGAGCTTTAAGGTCCCTTCCAACCATTCCATGAGTCTATGAAGGTGTGAGGAAATAACTCTGTCAGAGGGAAGCGTCACCAAAGTCCCCACCTTTGTTTAAGGATGTTGAGCAATGAAAATCCACTGACAAAACATCAGCGTTTCTGCTGTTGTCACAACACAAGGAAATTGTCCTACAACAACGTGACAGCAAAAGTTAGCTTTTAAATATTACAACAATTGCTTCTAAAAGTAAGCAGCTGAATGTAAATACATAATAGATCTTGGGTAACTGCTTAGTCTTTTAACCTTGTACTAACCCCAAAGCACTCTCATAAGTATTCACAAGCTGTTAGTCACTACCTGCTTTCCCTATAGATGCAAGAACATACACATGAACAACAAAAGAACAGAAATCAATGTCACAGATCTGCTTTGATGTTTTTAAAACTGCAAAACTTAGTACACATCCTTTCTACATTCATGTTGCAACTTTCATAAGCCACACTGGTGGAAGTATCAAAGCATCAGCAATTACACTTATGACAGGAAAACCATTATAAAAGGGCCCCACTGTGATTAAAGTGTATTTTGCTATTACAATCTGGATGCCTTTTTTTGTTGTTGTTGTTTTTAATTAGGTGCATTCCAGTTAAGATAAAAATACATTTGGTTTGTTGAGGTTTGGGTTTTTTTCCTTTCTTTTCCTATTATTAAAGCGCCTAACACAGAAGATGCTGTTCAGCGCAATTGCTGACAGACCTGTTCTGTATTGCTATACCTACTTCTAGAGACAAAATCAGTCATGAGGATCACTGATACCTGGGCTTAGAAGAGCTGTTTTTTCCTTACAAGTAACAAAACACAGATTATTAGACAAAATAATCACTCTGCATCGTCATAAACACAGAGGAACAAGAGGGACTGTCCCATGCTGAATCCAATCCCTTAATCTACAGCTCCAGGCAGACAAGGGACTATAAGGGTTTGGGGACAGATTGGTTTTTCCACCACCTTTTCCAGATCAGTTGCCAGGGAAACAGGGACTCAGTTTCCCAAATCTAGGGATTATTTAGTGCTGTAACACCTATACAATCACAGTTACCACAGCAAGGACAACACCTTCAAGCCAATTGCGTTATGAAAAAGGCTTGTGATGTCTCTCCTTAGTCCTAACAGACCAGTCTGCAAGACAGATTTTTACACATAGAAAACATTAAACCTACGATTTGCTTTCTTAAAGCAGAAGTATTAAGTCACCTTTTCTAACAGACTGAGATGAACTATACTATTTGCACCAGAACATAAGGGAATGGTGAGCAAAATGCAGAGATCGCTGAAGCAGAAGGCATTTGCTGTCTTTCCCATACCCAACCCATCCCAGAAGACTAGCCATCCTTGATCAGTTACCACAATCATCTTTTTCTGTCTGTCCACATAATTACTCTGTTTTTGTTTTCATTCTCTAATCATGGCATTTGGTGCTATTAAGTTTTACCCTATTTCTGTTACACTTCTGTTCTACTCCAGATCATACTGTAATTTTGAACAGCAATAGCAACAAAATTACTTATTGTACTGCAATCAGCCAACTACACAAAGATAAAACTAATCATTTAATAAGTCATCCCAGGGATTTGTTTTCTCCGTAGCAAAGGGCAGCAAGGCATCAGATCATAAATTAATCAGACTCCAAGACATCTTCATCTTCGCTCTTCTTTCAACCATGGAAGTGATGTTTTCCACTGCCTCGCAAATTACTTAATGCACTTGTTCTAAACCCAGCTGTCTTCAGAGTAATTTCAATTACAGAATTCCGCTTTTCTCTGTTATGACCCTCAAAGATTTGAAGCACGTTGTACTCTCCATGAAAACACTGAGCTGTGACACCCTTGGAATCCATTTATGTCGGATAAGCCACAGCTTCGCTTTGCTGCCTTCCCCTTGGAGCCTCGTGAACAAGAGGGAACATCAAGCAAGGAGAGGAATGTACAGACACTGCAGTAATCACAGCTCCACTGCCAGCTCCAGCACTCCTCACCCCAATCCTCAACATTCAAGCACTACAGACACCCCGCACTTTGCTCAACAACTCAATACCAAAGCAAGCATTGATGATCACAGAGCACAGCACTTTCTAGGTCTCGAAGTCTGGTGAACACACAAAAGAAGTTGTCAGAAGAGGGACAAACTTTTCATCCTTGTATCTCTGACAAAATGCAAGAGCTTAGACAGAGTAGGATATATATTCTACAGGGTATATTCTAGAGGATACTGTATTTCAGCACAATCCTCCTCCAAACCTTGCAGCAGACTGTCACACCGTGTTAGCACAGATCTGTCTCATAACTCACTCGGGATGCACTTCTCAAAACTTCTAAGCTCAGACCATATGCATCCATTGAGATAGGGCATAAAACAAAAAAACTCAATGGAAAAGTCAACAATAGTTTATAAAGAAGGATTATGGATGCAAAGAGATTTGCATCTGATATATAAGCAAATCCCAGTGATCTGGATTAAAGCAGGAAAGCCTACTTCACATAACGAGAAAGTCAGGGAGGGGATAAAAAAGAACAACTAAAGTTCTACAGGGGCATCATTTAGGCCCTAACGCAGAACAGGAAGTTTCATTATTGCAGGATGGAGTTCAGTGGACATAATGCCTCCAGCAGCTCGAAAAGAGGTGTTTGGGAACACCAGGAAATGAGAATCAGTCTATCCAAGGAAAATTAAGGAGATTATATGAGATTTAGGGAAAAAAGGAGAAGTCACACAGTCCTTTCTCCTTCCACCTCCTGGCATCTCTCCTTCCCAGAAAATCAAGCTTCAGCAGTGCACAGGGTAGGGAAGAAATGGCCCTAAAACGTTCAGACTGGAGCACTCAACCAAAAACTTCAGGTTTTGAGAAAACCTGGTTTTAACCAATGTCTCCAGTAATAATTCAGTTTGGGTCAAAGGCACGAAGTTCAGTGGAAAGAAAGCCAGGCTCCGCACACCCTCCCCATCACTTTGCTGGCAGCAGAACCTGACCTGAGCAGAGCTTCGCTAAGGAAACAAGATGCCACTTGCCATCATCAGCTCCTACAGCAAAGGGGTGTTTTAATTAATGCAGTGTCAGGCAATAGAGGAAAAACATATTTAGACCCGGATCAGCATATGCCTCACTTAATAATCGCCGTGTTCACAAAGAGCTTGACAGATAAAGCACACACTGATCCAGGTCTCAGCAAGCTTTCTTCTCCTGTAATGCTTTGCATAACATCAGCAAAAAGGTTTGAATTCAGAAAAATATTGCCTTGAGCTAACTTTAGTACCTCTTAAAATCATTTTGTTCCCACATCCTATGGAGTAGAGCTGTCCCATCCAGTTCACATGAAGACCAAGACAAACTCTGACTCCCCTTTCACAAACTGTATATTCCGTGTGACAACTGGTTGTTTTCTAAACAGAATAAAACTAGTTCCATCTGCATTTTAATGAAGAAAAGACTGCAGAACTGTTATCCAAGGATGTTCATGGGGACTTACTAAAGATAAAAGGTCTTTCAGCCTCCTCATCCTCTCCAGTGCCTGAAGAGGGATGAGCTGTAAAGCAAAGCCAAAGCAAACCTGAGCTTCAAATGCTCCCCCCTGATTGACCTAATACTTAGTTACCAACACCAGCACACGGTGAACTGGCCAATTATTGATTTAGAGAAGAGTTACAAGTTTCTTGATAATGGCAGCAACCAGTCCAATGCTTAGCCACTGACAGTAAAAGGTAGCTAAGTAAGCATCTGAAACTGGGAAATTCTCCATTCTTCTCAAGGAGAGGGGAGGGGGGGCCAAAATCAATCACAAGCTGTCATGATATTCCATTGTTCAGCACTGTTAGCATTAGAAAACAGTCGCTAGGGATTAAGCAGGCAAAGTATGTATAGTAGTTACCGACTGTTAAGCAAATGCAGGCTGCCTGGTAACACATGGTACGAAGCTGTGATTAATCATTACGATGTGACAGAAGGCGTACTACTGTGAGATAATGTCAGGAACTGAACTGTGCCCTGCCTCTAATGACAAGATGCTTATCCTAACATGCTCAACACTTGTATGACTAAGAAAGCATCCCCAACTTATTTCCTTCTGACCCATGGCCAAAGGCTGAAAGATGCAGCCAGGGTACCACTGGACAGGCAAAACACTCAGGGTTTCATCCTTGATGGTACCTAAACTAAAAGCATCTTTGGTGGTAGCTGGGGTAAATTGTTTCTCTAGGAAACCACTGAAAACCGTTGTCTTTTACACCCAAGTCACATCATCAGAGAAGCTTCTCTGGATTCACAGCAACAATATTTTTCTAGATAAACTGCAATGGGTGGTAGCTTGTGGTGAAAACAATGCTGGTATTTTTGTATTTGTTTTATATACTATTAAAAAACATCAAGAGGAACTTAAGCTTCAGATCCTCAAAGTATCAACATTCACCTTCACAAAATACCTTGCAAAACTAAATCTGTATTCTTTACTTCCCTTGTAACCCCTGAAAACTGTGCAGGTCGGTTGTGAGTCCTGTTTCAATCTGTTCCCAGGACTGATTTATTTTGTTTGGGGGCTTAAAAACATGAGCAAGAAAAACCCAAAAGCTTTGTACCATCAGCAAGGGAAGGAAGCAGAACCTACTGCATCCTTCATTCTGCCCATTGCAATGGGTGATTAGTGAAGTTCTACATTGCATTAAGCTGTGTTTCATGGGAATAATTATTTATTAAGGGAATGGACAATAGCATTGATTGTTACAAGTTTGATTGATTAAACAGACAAACTGGCACAGTTTCTCCTTCCCTGCCTGCCATATGTTTCTTCTTAAACATCTGGTAAAGTCTTTGTAGTTCCTTGAGTAACCTAACAGGTGTTGAACCAAATCCTTAATGCTTCAGTTTTCCCATTGGAAGCAGATGGGTGAAGGAGACAGAAAGAAGAACATCGCATTTCCAGTATCTCTCTCCTTACTCCTCCTCTGTGGTGGCCTCACTAATAGCCTGAGGTTAAAAGCAGTAAAGGAGATTTCACATTAATCATTGAAGTGATCTTCTGATGTGGAGAAGACTCTTTATATTGAGGCAAGGAAGTCAGACCTTAATCCATCGAGGCGATTTTCCTCTCTTCCTTTTCATAAGTGTAAAGGATACAAAAAAGAGACTTTTTCATCAGCCCTTCATATTCCTGTCATTAAAAATGTTTAAAATTTGACTCCTGTCTGAAGGGGGTTATTTGTGCATTGGGCTCAGGCCATGGGGTAAATGCAAGCCTCAGCCCCCTCTCCTCTGCTGCTGGAAGCCACTGAATGCCACTGGATAGCAGCCCTCGCTTGAAGTCATATGTTGGGCTGAGCGCCAGAGATGTAATTCTAGCTGAAAGAGCAGAAACACAGGTGCCTAACATTGAGAGGGTACTCTTTATTTTGAAAAACGCAACACCACTTTAGCTAATTAGGTCTTATCTGTTTAAAGCTACAGGATAGTTTGATAACAATTAGGAAGGACTCCCAACAGGCTGCTGGGATCAAAGGCCCTTTCTGCTACGACGTTTAACAAGGAAATTAACACTTTTGCCAAGTAATTTGCACATGCTGCCAAAGTTGTTTTAACTTGCTGTAATATTTTAGTTTTAAATATGTACCTGCAGAGATGCTGCTTTAATTCGAGCCTTCAGTGTGCCAGCTACGGGCTCCCAACCACACCACCAACTCCCATTTACCGCTGGAGGGGAGGTTCCGCAAATGGTCTAACACAACACAAGTGCTTGCTTCTATTCACTTAAAAGAGAAATAAAAGAGAGTGGGAAAAAAAAACAGTTGGGAGGCAGAAATTCCCTCACCACTTTTTTCTTCATGGAAACTGAAGTATTTCCAAAAGACTGCCTGTGGGATCCCAACCCTTAATGTCACCAAAATTAATGAGAGCTGTGATGCCAAAATGCCATGCGTGCTTGGGAAATTCCAACTGGACTCTTCTGATGGGCTTTTAATACTGGAGACGGGGGAGCAATCACGACTCCAAAGAGCTGTAATGATGAATGGCTGGGGAACAGCAAATATAATAGGGAAAATACAAATTCAACAGCTGTATTTCATAAAGAGACAATAGAATTGTGCACAGCAGTTTTTCTTTTTTAATTCAGTGCAATGTTTAAAGAGACCTTCTGATACCCAGTAAGTTATGCACATATCCACTGCTGATTACTCTGTAATAAAATCAAGCTTCCAGCAGATTCTGGTTCCCTGGGATCCAGGGCAGCCACCAGCACTCACAGCTGGACTCCTGCGCTCCTTTAAGTCCTAACTGAGAGTGACCCTCATAGCTCATACCCCGAGCCATGTACACGCAACAGCCACGGCACTTCAGGCCACTAAAACTGCAGGATAGATCCTGGAAGGAAAGTCCTTCCCCAGGCTGCTGCTGTATGGAGACGATTCATTCAGCATTAGTCAGCTCTGGTTAACAGCCAAGAAGCCAAAGTTTATCAGGGGATTTCCTCAACACAGTTCTGCCCAGCCAGGAGGCTGGGCACCAACTCGAACCTCAAATTGTGTTTATTTCTTTTAGTCAATCAAGAGTAGACCCAATTAAGAGAGACAACAGCACTGTGGTTAAAGCCATGCTGTGAAATGTGGAGGGCTGCGGATAGCCTGACACTGGTTTACTTCAATTTCTTTCAATGAGGAGGGCAGGGATGGCTTTCACTGAGCGGTGACAGCCAATGTTGAACATTAAGGCCTCCAGCCTTCACCATTAGCTCACCCACAACTGTGGCATCATCCAGCTTCTGGACAGACATGAGGCTGCCCAGCCACAGCAGACTTCAGCTGCCCACTGCTCCTAATTAAACACTGGTCCCATTTCATTAACACTTCATATGCAGCTATTTCCCCCATTCCCTCAGTGGCACTGCAACTGCTGGTTAGAGCAGAGAGAACAGAGGTGCAGCTCCTTCAGCACACCAGTTTACAGGGGCAGGATGGAAGTGCCACCCTTGCATCTGGAGGCAAAGAATGAACTGGTTTTAATTCTGGAACCACTAAACATGGACTCTCACCATGCAAGCATACCACTTCCACAGACTAAATGCTAGCAAAAAGCACCTCATTTTTACTAACACTTCTGTTCACTTCAGTAACTCAATCACATCGCAGGCAGTGACCCACCGCAGCACAGAGCAAAATACACAGTCAAACTAAGATGCTTCTGACTCACTAAGACATTTAATGTACCAAGACATCCAAATGTGACGGCTGGAGCTGTCAATGTGGCGGCCAGGTACAATCAGCACAGAACCACATCCTGCCCCTACAGCAAGTCCCATGACAGCACCACAGGCTTGTCCTCTGCAACCAGCTTTCAAAGCCACCTTCAGATTTTTATGGCCCTTCAAAGAAAGCTTCATTTTTTTCTACCACTTTTAATTAGAGTGCACAGAGTGCACCAGGTTCTCAAGTTTTTAATCATACAAGCTCCGTGAATTTATTAGCAAGACAGCAGACAGCACGAGAAAAGGAATTAGAGTATTCGCAATCCTTTTGCTACTTCTATCCAAATGATGATCATTACATGCTGAGAGACTCCAAGAGCTTAGCATTACCATGTTAAAGTAGCTCCCATACTCTTAAAGGCCAAAAGCTTAAATCAAAATCAGACTGCTAGGTGCTAGGTTGCTCCTGACAAATTCTAAGCAGACAAGGCAAGCAAAGAATAAGGGGACACCAGTAACTGCATCTCTTATTTGACCTCAGGCAAATTGTTTACTTTTGTCCTGGTTTCATATCTGTAACAATCTCACTGATAACACTCTCTGTATTTAGAGCTCCCAAGCTCCATGCCTAGGCCAATACACTCCATTTTGAAAAATGAAGAATAATGTTGCAGTCAAGTAAGATCAATAGTTCTGCATACTTCTGGATATGATTTAGTCACTGCAGGCTAACTGTTGAAATGTAAAACATTGTTTTGTTGGAAGGATTTTCTCCCTAAAAATTAGTTATGAAACTGGACACTAACCCAAATTAATATCTGATTTCAACAGTGACATTTAATATTTGGTATGAAATACGTGTACCTCTCCCAACCCCTAAACACAGCAGCATCTATGACAAAACCAGTGTACAGCAATCTGCCATTACACAGAGAAAGCTGCACTCGTGGATTTGGCTCAATATACACATCAAGAGACACTCAAATCACCAGAAACTTCACTCTTCACATGGCTCATTGAATTTCTCAGAGTGAAGAGCTCTTTCCAGCTCATACATACAGTAAAGCATAGCCAGAAAACTATTCACTTTTGAGGACAGGTCTCTTTTAGCCCAAGCCAGAGAAGGTTTGGAGCCCTATTTCAGATGACTAGCAAGTAAAACCCAAACCCAAACCCAAACCAACCCTCCCTTCCCCAAGAGTAACAAGCCAACACAGTAACTAGAGCCAGTTTTGCAAGATACTTTCTGACAGGTGGAAACCTGGATAGGTTCCAAAGTTGAATTTTCTTCCAAGGAATCGCAAGCCAACTGCACAGACGGGTGCCCTCACCCCTGTAGGAGAAGGTGGTCTCCACCCCCTTGCACAGGGACATAACCCTCAGTTTATTCAGGAAACCCATTCCACCTCAGTTTCCCTTCATTTCCTTCAGACAGTTCCCAACAGTTTCTCTGACATCCACAACTGTGTTACAGAAGAATCATCCTTGTAGCCCTTAAAAATTAAGGATGCTGTGATCATGTCATAGGCAACCAATACACATCCAGGTAACACTGCCACTGGACAGACACACGCTGAAGTGGTTACAGGCCTCTTCAGAGCAGAGATTAGAGTCAGTCAATTATAGGAGGACAAAGGTTGTCCAAAGTCAGTTTGATGGACATTTTCCTTAAAAATCCGGGCTTAATACCGAGTTGAAAATAGCCTGGATTAATGTAATGGAACTGTTCGGTCAGGTCTACTGATGGTACCAAAAAATGCCACTGGGAACATTAGCTGAGAATGAAAAATAAACTTATAGGAAATAAGTTCAGAAGGTTTGTTTCCATTTCTAACAAAATAAGTTCCAGATTTAACAGCATAAGGAGTACTTAGGTACAGTCAAGTCCCATTGACTTCCCAAAGCTACTAACGAAGACTAAGGGATCAGATTCATCCAGTTTTGAAAGCGGGATCTATTAGCACAAGACTTCAAACCTCTCCTTCTATTGACTGGAAAGGGAAAAGCTACAATGGCACACAGAAAACAGATTGCAGAAGAACAAATATGCTGTGGGGATCATTCTCCCTGTGCTGAGCACCTCTGAGTAACCAGATCCATCTGCATCCCAATATCTCAAGCTCTCCCCTGCCTCATTGCCATAGCACTATATATGAGCCCTGCCTCACTGCTCCAAGAAATACAAAGAAGCTTTTGCAAGTATGAGAGCAGTGGCAGGCAATGAAGCAAAGTGAAAAGCTGCCGTGGTGAGGCCTGCCAGATCCCTCAGCCTCTCACTGTGTGCCAGAACAAAAATAAGAGTTTATACAACCCTGCTTGGTGTGGTCATTAATCACCATCACCAGCTGAACAGGTTCCACACCGGAGGGATGACCAGCAGAGCAGATGGGGAATTACGCTTGGAAAGAAAGGGACTGCTCGGACTGAGAAAGGAAAGTTAGGAGGTACAAGGCAATACCAGTAATTGAAATACAGGTGCCACATGAGAAGGGAAGTAATGAAAACCAAAATGAAAGCACATTCTGAGCAGGCAAGACTGCTAGATGTGCTAAAGGAATACTGCACCTTGCTTTCTGCTCTGATACACAAACATGCAACTCTGCCTTGTGTTTGACCAGTGCATTATTACTGTAAAACCACTCCCACCAGTTAATTCTACAGCCAAAATCTCACCATCCAGGTCTAATCCTTTTAAATGGTAGGGGATTTCTGCTGATCTTCTGTATCTAGGGATCAAACCTGCAATGCAGGAACAGGAGGGAAAAGAATTGAGTTTAGCTTGATTTAGCACTGGGATCTTCTCAGTTGTGCAATGAAGTTAAACATGGCATAGCTTTAAAATAAAATCCATAATGCTCTTCACTGCAAGCATCTTGGGAAGCCTCCTCTAAGCATTAATAGGAGCAAAAGAATCTTATCTTCCAGACCTTCCCCTTTATGGTTTCCTAACTCAGGCTTATACATGCTTAGGAAATCCCCACTGCAGACTTGGACAAAAGCTCTCTTTTTCACACAGTTTTCCACCTAGAAATGGTGCTGGTACATAAGCAGAAGCATTCTGCTTCTACTTGCATTTATGAAAGCCTCAGAAGGGGAAGCTCTGGTATAAACAGCACAATTCTGCCTGCCGAGCTGCAGGCAAGCTGCAGAGATGCACACTTCTGCACTGTTAACAGCAGTTTCATTATGGACGTTTTAGCATCAGATGCAGCAAAACCAAACCCAGGTCTCCCCCCCTAAAACTCTTTCAGATCTGTCAGTAACTAGTTCTAGAGAGACTGGGGTTTTTTTTCGCACAGATCTCCTGTGCACTGAAATGTCAAAACTGAAAAGAAATGAGACCACATAAAATAAGTAGGATTTAATAATAACTGCAAAGAGAACAAAATTAATACTCTTCAATTCCCACACTTCTATAACAAAAACCTTAACTTCTGGAAGACCAGAGCATCCCTGGTGTATTTGATCTGCTCCATTAGCTGCCAGTTTGGAATCAATGCTATCAGCCCGTGGCAGGTTTCATTATTTAAAGATGTGAATCAAGACAGCAGCGGATGGCCCTTGGATAGCTACAAAAACTCAGAGGTCCCAGGCGCAGGAAAACACACATTAAAACTAACCTCTACACACTTGTCCAGTAGGACATTTCGGTGACGCTCATGACGCACGATCGGCTGCATCTGTACTTTGCCCACCGACAGTTCAAAAGCTGACTGCCAAGTCATTGGTGAGGTTTATTGACACTGTAAACTCTATTAAAGCCTGATTTATAAACACTGCTCAGCAAGTTGGGGATAAACTTCTGAGTCATTACACAAACAACCCAGTAGACTCAATCTAAAATTCAGCTCTACAGTCTGAACAATTCCTTTTTTAAAGTATAGTTCCAAGAGCATGAGGAGTTTGATGCAGTTCAGCTGTGTGGGACACCGTGCCAGCAAAATACATCTGTCACTAATAAAAATAACAAAATGGAGCCTGGGTAAGGCCTATCTGTACTTCTGCATCAACTTCCACTCATTCCTACCAAGTTAGACTATTAATAGCACCATCAATGCAGCAATAAACTAAATACTTTTAATAGCAGTAGTAGAAAGTTTACCAAACCAGCAACAAACCGTGCAAGAGCAGCAGTAGACTTTAATACACCATAGCTGCAAAAAGAAGCCTTCTAAAACACATGTATTGCTGTGCTACTAACTCGTGTTCTTCTTGCCATTAATACAGCTTTGTTCATTACTGAAATCAGCCTTGTGATGATTTGGGCAGCTCCTTTGCCCCGTTTCAAGGAAGAGCACAAGTACAAAGACTGCATAAAGACAGTGTGGTATGGGAGGGGACAGTGATGGGCTGAGCGACATCAAAAGCTCTGAGCCACCAGGCCACCTCAGGGTTGCAGCCATAATCACACCTCTGAGATCTGGCAGAAACACTGATGATCTTATTTGTAACATAAGAAGCAAACTTTCATGTGCTTCGCTATGGCTGGAGTCAGGAGAGCTTGACTTTCCCAACCTTTGAGAAAGACCAAGTTTCTCACACAGTCTCCCCTCTAAACCCACTGCCGGGAATTGGGAGCAACACAAGACAAAGAGGGATACACCTTCAGAGACAGAGGTTGATAATGGTACATCACAACAACACAAAGCTTTTCTGTTCACTCAGCTTACACTGCAAACTGCCACACGTAATACACTGGGAATTTCAGATCAGACAATTTCTGAGCCACAGATTTCCTCTGCCTTTTCAAATTCTTATTTTCTAATCATGTGGAAAAGGCCTGTAACTGCATGAGGGAAACTCCTCAAGACCTGTGGGCATGGCAGGGAAATCAATTAAACCTTTTTAGTTTCATTTAGGAGAAAAAGGGTCATTCTGCTTTAACTACCTTATCATAGGAGTGAATGCAGAAACCGAACTAAACCAAGACAGACAGCTGCCATTAGGAAGTGCTGATAACATAACACAGCTGCCATCTAAAGCACTCCTAACTGCATTTTACTGTCTTGTAACTACTATCTCAGAAACAAGCAAGTTTTATAAAGAGGTTTTACAGCACACAAGTTGCCTAAAACATCACTTTCTGTGTGCATAAGAATTTACTTGGGGGGGGGTATAAGTCAGCCTGGGTTCCCAAGTTCCCCCCATCAGACTGGTTTATATACAGCAAATCATGCCTGACGACTTTACTTGCCCTCTCAATCTCTATTTCTTATGATACTCTTAATTCTCTACAAATACCACATCTCCCTTAGGCATACTTTTACCTATTTAGCTTCCTTGCCATAGACTGCAAGCAAAGAAGTACATTCACTGTCATCCATAAATACACTGCAAGATGGGGTGTGTGTGTTTAATTTATGTGCACACACATGTAACCATGCCACAAACAAGGAAACAGGTTCAAATCCCTTGGAAGCCTTTCAACACAGCTTCAGAAAACTACCTGCAAACTGGGGACCTGAAGCACAGCTCCCGCAGCTCAGGGTTAATAATCTTCCTTTTCCTTTTTGTCCATCGCTTTTGCTCTGCAGACCCCTGGGACACAGCTCTTGGGGCAGCTGAGTAAAACACAGCCCTGTCACGGAGGATTCAGCATCGCAGTAACCTCACTGGGATCTCTACAACCTAAGGCAGCAGCAACAAAATATTACTGTATTTATTTATCCACTTATGTGTATGTTTCGAGCCAGCATCTGCTTTAAGAGGTATACACACATGTAAGTCAGCAGGAGGAAATTGGGTCTTCTGGGAGATCATTATCTCTCAGCACTCACAGGGACGGGATCCCTTTGAGAAAAGCACCAGCTTCTAGAGCATAATGCCAAGCACTGGCGGTCTTCACGATGCACCTACAAAAGGTTCATCCTTTCACCTGCACACCTGAGATGTGGAGTAACTAATGCACATTACCCCCCAGAATCACATGTAAACAAGAATCTCTTCCACACCACGCTCCAAGCTTAGGATTCAATGTCTGTACGGAAACAGCTCCCTTCTCCCCCACTGCTTTGGATACAGGAACTGACTCATCCATGCATTTTTTCTCTTTTCCTCATTCCAATGCAGACATGAAAAATAATAGTCTTCATTTCAATATTTAATCATATGCTTCATTTACTAATGAATCCAAGAATAATTTAATCCTGGCTATCAACATAAAAGAGATATTGTTCCTTTCACTTGATTATGTAAGAAAATAAAACCCCCTCTGCTCTCTGGCTTTTCGCAGGCCAGGGTTTTGCTCATGCTGACTTAAGCCATACATACAAATTACATTCTATATTCGACTACGTGCACACAAAACCTTGACCTGCATTTGGAAAGGGGCATGGGATGCTCCTCCTAGCAATTTCACCTGCCTAATTGCAAATGCTGCCACCTCCCTTGAACAAACAAACTCGCTTATGAAACGGAGAGGGAGCTGACATTTCATGGCACATCGCCTCGTGCCTCAGTGAAGAAAAACACATCGTGTGCCACCGATTTCTGGAAGCATCACCGCTCCCTTATGGTACGTGATCTCTTGCCAGGAATAAATAGGACAGAGTCCAGCATAGGAATCACATAGCTTTTGGCTCACGCATCAGTTTTCTGTTATTGTATGTTATTACACTAAATGCACTGTTCAGGTATTGGCCACTCTGGAAAAATCTCATTAGCTATGAAAAACTTGGACTTCAGTTAAGGTGATTAATAATCCGGAATGTCTTGCTTAGATACTCAATGCAAAACTTGAATAGAGTCCAAATCTCTGAAGGGGGCAAGCACTTTCTGCATATTACCTTTATGTGATTTAAATGATCCCCAAAAACATGCTCCTTTGAGAACAAACGGTGCTTGTTCTCTACACATTTGCTAATACCCTTGGGACTGATCTCTAAGCATTCAGATCATCTATAAATCACAATAATGGCAAAGCCATTATTTTATATTAAAATATTTTAACATAAAATTACTTCTAACTTGGTGATATTTATGCCTGTAAACTCTCTTGTTTTTCTCTTAAAAGCTTTAATTTCAGCTCCCCAATCTTTTTCCTTCTAAAGCATTTCTGCTTAGTATTACGTGTGAGCACTCCCACACTTCAATACCTCATCCTCCTCTATTTCTCATAGTGCACACTTTACTTTGGAAACAATAAGTAGAATTTATCCCTTATTTCTGGAAGAAGAAAGCCTTTAAAATTTGAATATAAGTCCTTCAGAGATAAAGCATCCCAGGTTAAATCTAATGATGTCCAGGGGAATTCTGTGCAAGTGATGAGCTGTCTGCTAGGATGTCGATGCTTTAGGGAAGAAAAATATCAATTAAATTTCATAGCATGCAACCACATTTTGACCTTGAAAGCTATCTGTAACTTAGTTTAAACTTGGAAATTCACACTCTAAGTCAGAACTTCTGCCCTAATTGGTTTTAAGTTCACTGAAGAACAGCACAGCTCTATAGAGACCCCAGAAAAATTAAGAGAATCAATCTAGAGGGGAAAAACAGAATTCCCCCAAATCCTGTTAAGTGTTTAACTACGATATTTGTGCGTGCCTCTGGCCTCCCTCCCTTGGGTTTTGGCCATTGTTTCAAGACATATTAGCAGTTCCTTTCCCTTTCAGCCTTCTGATAACACTAACAAAAGTCAACAGTCCCGATAGCCCACGTCTGCCACAGCAGCATTGCACCGGCGCTTGTGTGACCATTTCTATGATGAAGTATTTTATTACCAAGAGAATTACAATCCTGCAGCAGACTGTACAGCCCTTGGAGAGTGAGGGCAAGTCTGATGAAGGAAATCTGCTATTATAAACTGCTTCATGGGTCAAAGGAAACCCAGAATTCAAATCTCTCACCTGGAATTGGATCTTTAAAGCTTCTCTTACTACATGCCCTTTACACTAAGCATACTGTAATTCAGATTGTGCCTCATCATCCACTCTAATTCTAATAGTAGGTCTTTTAATTACAATTTTTATCTGCAGTGATGTAGCTTCTCAGTCTGAGAAAAAGAGTACTTTTGTCTTTGGTTACTTAGCATAGTGTTTTCCCCATCAGGAAGAAATAGGATATGTGCTTGTCTTTCCAACACAAGCAAAGAATAAAGTCTTATATGCTTACTCAGAATAAACCACTTAATTTCATCAAATATAAGCTGGATACCCAAGCCACCACACAGGAAAAGGAGAAGGAAGTCATATTTTGTATTTATTGTACTTGTCTAGCAATGCAAGCTCCTTGTTATCACAATTCAATCTGCCTTCTACAGATGTTTACAGAGGGCAAGCCGGAACAGCAGGACCGAACGCACGCCTGGCTGTTGGAGGACAACCAAGCATGCCTTCTCACTGAAATTTTTATGGGCTTTGTATCAGGAACAAAAGATTTCAAAATTCCTCCAACATTCCTTGGAGGTTGAATTAAAATTGGTGACGCCTGGGCTGATGAAAGGGCGCGATGCTGAAACTCCCTCCTCGCCAGCTAACAGCACGTACTGCAGGCAGAACGAGGCAGGAGCCATTCACTTTCTGGAAGAATTGACGTGATGACTCTGTGCAGGTGAGAAGTTCACTTACACAGTGGCTGGCAACCTCTTGGACCCCCAGGTCAAGTGAGCTGATAGAGACATTCACCCTATCAAACAATTAATCCTTATACTGGTGATTTCCCTCCCCTTGCAGCAAGAGGAATGTAAAACCCTGCACAATTAAAGAGGCAACCAAGTCTGCTTCAAAACTCATTTTAAAGTTGATTTGAAAGTTTAAAAAAGGTGAGAAACTAAAAAGGTTTTGTCTGATTGCATTTGATCAAACCCCCAATAGACAGATCTGATAGATCTATAGATTTGATGATCTCTATCTATGATCTGATAGAGACGCTTCGCATACCATAGCTTAACAGGCCATAGTCTAACAAACCTTTTCCTGCACCTTCACCAGCTGAGCAGACCATGGCAAATTCTGCACCATCCTGAGGCATCCACATCCCACCTGACACACAGGTATACAAATACAAATATATATTCATATATATACATGCACATACACACACTTTTTCCTCTGCTCTGCAACATCTTGCAGAAGCTAAGGCACAAACTCTTCCTGCAGAACAGCCTGGGCTCTCTAATGTATGAGGTTCCTTCATCATGAAATTTGCCCTCAGACTTCTTACAAGTTTGAGGAATTATCTGAAGAGGAAAAGACAAACCAGACGGCTCCTAGCACTGCATTAAGGATCCCAGAAGCAACACAGCAGCTCTTAATCCATAGAGCATGAGCGCTCAGCCTCAGCTCACAGAGAAGCCTGTGAGCAGACAGAGCAGGAGCCCATCTGACTGAAAAGAAATGTCAGAAATCCACATCAGAGGCTCAGGCAGATCCTCCCAGAGCACCACTCAGGCCCAGCCCCAGCATGGCTGCAGCACTTGGATGGCTATATCTTTCTTAAGTCTCTGTATAACGGGATAAAATGAGATGCTGCGGTTCAATGACACAGACCCAAGGGAATTAAGGTCTGACACGTCCCTGCTTATAGGGGATAGAGATAAGCCTAGAGAGAACTCTTACCTAGAGCAATACCAATAGACAAAGCTACTGTACACGCTTTTGGAGTGCTGTAGTACTTTAGAAACAGGAATACACGCAGGACTGCCTGGTATGGACACACAGCACAGCTCTCCTGCTGAGACACAGACCCCATGCATTTGCCCAGAGACCTGCATCATTCAGAATGAAAACAGAGACCATCTTATTGTCACAAAGGTGTTCCTTCCAAAGGCCATGGACAGAGGACAGCTCTGTAGACTCTCCAAGCTGACATGCTGTATCAGCTCCCAATCCAGTGCTGTAACAAGCTCCAAGTCAAGAGAAGCGGGAGGTACAAAGAGGAAGGGAATACTGAGCATAAACAAGCCCACGATGAGCTACATTTGTGGCAAAAATTCTTATAAGAGCTTTGTAACTTGAGCTTCTATTCCAAGATTGTTTCCACTGCCTCTGGCTCCAGGGAAGTAACGTGGCTTTGCTTCACTGCATGGGCCACGAGCCTCGATGCAAAGTTCATTCCCTCAGCTCCAAAACCGGTATCAGGAGGGAATTTCACACCTTCCCCAAGGCATCCATCAAGTCGTACATCAAAAACAAAAGCCTTCTGGAGCAGGAATTGGATAAATTACACTGGGTTTTCACACAGCTGCTTGTGGCTTGGATCAGACACTGACATCTCAAAGGGGATATTTCTTTGGATGTTACTTAACCCTTTGGAAGGGCTTTGGTGCTACCCTCAGCCAGGGTTTGCCTTAAAAGGCTGCTGGCACTGGCCTGTATTGCTCTGGACTGCACACAGCCCAGGAGGGGATGGACCAGACCTGGCTCCTCAGTACCACTTTCACCTCAGCAATAAAACATCAAAAGTCTGGGTGTTTCTAAAAGCAAACGTTCAAGTTCGAGCCCCTTCCCTGATCTCCCCAATCATTCACAGTTTTACCACAACAGGGAAAAAAATTACCAAAACCAAACACAAAAACCCCTTTGAGTATTTCATATCTGGGTGGGGGTTCAGTGTCACTAAAGCCTCTCACTGGTTTTCAATACAGCTTTATTTTAAGAAAGCATCTATTATATGAAGCTTGGCCTTTGGCAGGCACAGCAGAAGCCTGGCCAGTGCAGAGAAGGAGACAATACTCAAAGTGCACTATTATTTTGTCACTTTTTCACATTTCTTAATACCAATTTAGTGAAAAACTTCACTACTTACTGGAAGTTACTTACCTTATGATTTCTACATTATTCTGCAGCCAGGATATAGCCTCTCCCTTTCTATCCTCCTACACAGATTCAGTAGAACCATTTTCCAGCAGTTAATCTGAGCCAGCTATTTAGTTTTGGCTTGGCAATATTTTCAACTAGAGGCAGGTCCAACCTCCAGGAAAACAAGTTATGCAGCAAGAGGGTGGGACACTATCAGAGAACACATAATAAAGTAAATAACAAGTATGACCTACGAAAGGAGGGGAAAACTCAGACCTTGTTTCCATAATCGTGTAAATTAAAAGTCACTTCCACTGATGTAAAATGTGGAATTCCTTATGGGCTGTTATTCATTGTTTGGCCATAAAGGTGGAAGAACAGCCTCACATCCGAAAGGAACACTCCAAGAGGCCAACACCAAACCCAGCCATAACCCAACATCAAAACAACATCCCAGAAGGCTGAAGATCATTAACACAGCTCAAAAACCTTCCACCAGATTTCTAAGCAAGAACTACTTCACAGCAGTTTTTCCTCTGTTGCATTTAGAGTTCTACAGACCTAAAGTGGCTCCTCCATCAACCAGGGTCCTGCTGGCACGGACGGAGAAATATTGCTGTGCTTCTATTGATTAACTTCAATTGAGAATCTTCCAGTTGCCTGAGAATCAATTTAATATCATGGCTGAAAGCAATAAGGATAAAAAAAAAGCTAGATGGATACCTTTGATCTATGCAATTCTACCAGGCACCAGCAGCTGAAGCAATGCTGAGACTCTCTCTAAGACATTTTCCCCTCCTCGGGATTATTTTACAGTTCATTCAATAAAGCAGCAAAACAATTTCCTGACAAACTAGGAAATGAGTGTTGGACCCAATTCAAGAACTTCAGAAAATATTAGAAACAGAGATTTAACAGAAAGTGCTTGGATCCCACTGACCTTACAGACAAGTCACACTGTCATTTCCTCAGCCATCAAACCCAACCTGTTCAAAGGCAGGTGGGAGGGAAATAATCCTCACTGCAAGGCATGTTTCACTGCCTTCCACCTCAGGCACACTTCCAAAAGCAAGTCTGAAGGAGTCACATACATGGCAATCCTCATTCACTCAGCCTCCACCACAGTATTTTGCTGCAAAAATAATGCAACTGGCAAAAAATACATTGAAAAGTCTGAGCAGCCTCTAGATGTGCAGGGAAGTCTCCATGGAGTAGGTGGGCAAGGAAATCACAACTTCAAATTCAACCTGCAGTGGCAGACAAGTTATTTCAACTGAGTCCCTGACTTTCTTTGCTCTCCTGGAAGCAAAGGCAGAAACACCAGCGTATCCACATGGACCACAACCTCCCTGGGGGAGAACATGTCCCATCTTCAACAGCAGAGCAAGCACAGCAAGGCCCTGGACTTGGTCACAGCCAGGAGGCACTGACTGAGTAGTTCAAATAATAGCTGCAGTTTCCTGACTTAGTTCAACACCCCCTGCTTTCCCAAACATACTGTATCATCTGCACTGTATGATGCCTTTCATGAACAGCTCAGTTGAAAGTAAAGCTAGGCAAGTTCCTCAATTACTAATGCTCCCTATCTCCAGAATATGTACCACTGCACTGAAAGAAAACCCACACAAAACCAAAAACACCTCAAAGTAAGAGTCACTGAAACTCTATTTTACCTGCTGCAAATGAAGAATAACTGCTCTTACTTATTTCAGCTCAATAGCTCACTTTCAATCTACTTTCAACTCCAAGCAGAGCCCAGACAAAGCAGTGTTTCAGTGCAACACTCTGTTTTGAATTTAAGACCCAATGATGAAGTTAGTGATTTGCTCCACTGTAGCTGTCAGACATCTCCCTCTCTCTACAGTTACAGCAATCCCAAAACCAAGAAACCAGAGAAAGCTCAAGTTCATTCACATTCACTGCTCTAGAAGCAGAATCTCTGCTAAAGAAATGAGGTAAGGTGCTCATAGAAAATGCACTATGTCACTGTGTTTTCTGCTAACAAACTACACCATTTCTTGAAGTCTTAATTCTACTTTCAAAACGCCCAAAAGTGCTTTGAGCAATGGCCAGCACAGACCCTCCCCGAGCATTGCCAGGCAATCTCCCATCTGGCTCCAAGGAGTGGGTGAAGCTCACTAAAGGGAATTAAAAGATTACACAGGCTCATTTATAGGGCATAATATTGTACCACAGTGTACTCCTCTTCACAGAGTGAGTGCAGTATAAGGGGGAACTGCAGACAAGCACAGAGATAAGAGACCCAGCACAACATGTGTGTAGGGAGAACAGGCAACTGCGCTACTCCATGAGGGTTTGGGGTCAGGTCTTGCAGGGACACCACTGCAGCCCGTCCAAGTCCAGGTAAAGCAAACCACTGTTTTGTCTGGTTTGTCTCACTAGCCAGGTTGATATTAGCAGCAGTGAAATGAGGGTCATCTCAATAGCTTATCAAAAAATCTAGGAATCACTCCAGGACTTTGTGAATAGGAGTTCAACTGGAAGCACCACTGTACAGTTAATAGTGCAACTTTTAGGTTTTTGGACAGCAACACATTAGTAGAATGGGAGAAAGAAAAAGAAGCAATAAAAAGAAGAAATACAGCACTAGCCTTGATCCAGGGGAGATCCACAGCATGTTTCCAAGTACTTCCCACAACTTCCCATGGGACTTCCCATTTCCTTAACTGTAAACATGCGAGAAGTCTCTGCACAACTGAACTAAAAGTAGTACATCTGCCTTCTCAACAGTTACACTTGCCCATTAAACTTTAAACTCAGTTCTTAAGTATGCAAATATCCATGTGCTCAGTTAGGAGCATCGGACTCCCTCACACAAGTGTCTCCAACATGATTCTTCCCCATCAGCTCTTCCAGCAGATACTTTGAAAGGAATAAATGTAGCTGCTGGTTACTGTTTTTTCCAGAAACAGCAGTATATTGGTTTTTTCCAGAACCAGACACCATTTCCATGCAGAGCTTCCACACGTTTCCTTTGAAAAGGAAATCCTCCAAGGGTTTTTTCCAGTAGGAAAGAGCAATTGTTTCAATATTTCAATTCTCAAGTTACTGTTTGGTCCCACACCACTCACAGGGGGCACTGCCAATGCGTTTGAATGAAGTGAATCAATTCAATGAACTGCCTCTATTGGAAACTCATCTCAGGTATGTGAACTGAAGGAAGTGTACCAATGTGTTTATTTACTCTATGCCCTTCCCTCCCTTAGTTTGCACACAAAGCAGTTTAAGTCAGCAACCTGTTAACTGGATATAACTATTAACATCTATGTGACCACAATCTAGTCAGGTTGATCTCAAAATGAAAGAGCCTCCAGTACTTAAGGGTATCATTTAAAAGGCCTCATCTTTGGAATTCCTAATCTTTGGAAAAAAAGCATATTATTATCCCAGCAATAATACAAAGTGGACACTACATAAGCATTTAGGAAAACTCAGTCCCTTTATGGAAAACTTTCAGTAGCCATAACAAAAGGTGGGTTGAGAGTAATCCATGGCAGAAAAAGCTCAGCTCTGCTGGTGTAATTCCAGCTTCAGGGCCAGGTACCAGAGTTTTGCCAGCCAACTGAACTAAAGGGGTTCATCCCCACCACTACCAAGTGTCCTTCCCAGCAACACAAGTGAGAGAAGTGAATCAAACTCCAGCTTTGTACGGAGATGGTTATTATTGATGATTATTATTGATATCAGACACAGCTAAGCAGACAAAGAGAGTAACTTGAGCCAAATAAATCCTTAATTTTTTCCCCACTGAGATAAGATTACAATAGCCTTCCAATACGTAGCTGCTCTCCTTTGTGAGACTTGCACGTATGTGCTTTTTATTAGTTTTTGGCTTAGCAATTAGATGGATTTTCAGTGACTTCCAGAAAGGTTGCAGGATGACTGAGCTGCAGCTAATCTCTGCTTCTCACTAAATGGGAATATGAAAAATGCAGCAGGGCTCTCCAGCACTACAGCCAATGCATCTCAATTCTGCACTTTCATACAGAAATGTAAATGCTGTATTTCATAGCTGAGCTGTTGTGCAGTTGCCAGAAAGGGAACCATAAGGAGAAAACTAGTTATAATCATTGATTTGTAGGGAGGGGAAAGAAAAATGACACGGACATTCCCTGCCAGGAGATGACCAATTTTCCAATAGTTCTGCCACACAGAAAGCAACTTCTTATGATGTGGGTTGGTTTTTTTTCAAAGCCATTAAAGCAAAACAGAAGATTACAGCTGCAACAAGCTATCCATTAACTCTAATTAGCAAGTATTTGTTGTCTGGATTTAAAACTTCCCAACTTGGTGTTAATGAACTGTAACACTGTAGCAAAAGGTATTAATAAAACCAGACTGTGGGCTAGATAATAGAGCTCTGCCCACATGTCAGTGGAAGCGGGGGGGATTTCGCTTTGCTGCTTCAATCCCGGAACTGTAAAACAGGGAATACAAGTATTTAAAGCAGTTGCACTGGAAAACTGAGGGAAACTATTTACCTTGCAAAATTCTATTTAAACTCCTGCTCCATATTCTGTTTTGAGAGGAGTACATCTCTTGTAACTTACAAACAGAGACAAATTATGCTTTCGGGTTTTGCTCCTTGAAAGAAAACAAGGAACAGAGCAATTGGAGGGAGGGAGACAATAATGAAACTTGGGTTTTCAATTGTTTGAGGGCTTTCTGTTGTTGTTTGTGGGCAGTTGGGGTTTCTGGTTTGGTTGGGTTTGGGGGGGAGGGGTTGGTTGGGTGGTTTTTGTTGTGGGGTTGTTTTTCAGTTTCAATTTTATCTCCTTTTAAGATTCCCTAAAGGCGCAAGCAAAAAACGACCCTGAAATCCCTGCATCCTGCGCCAGTTTTAGAGATCTTGTACTGGAAGTCAAGTCTTTCTGATGAGACAGCAACACCCCATGGTGTCAAGTCCTCAGCTGGGCAGGCCCACAGGGTCCACAAGCTCACTCAGCCCCACTGTACATCCAGGTAAATCACCCATATCATCCCCCACGCAATTGAGGAGAGGGACCCCGAGGCAACCCCTAACTCGACATCCTAGTAAGTGAAAATCTGCCACTGAGAATAAAGCCATCTTCAGAGAGCTGCACAGGAAAACAGCTGCTCTCCCACTGTGATGGGATGCAACAGCAGAAAAGTACCTAACCCTCACATTCTGATGTCAGGAAGGAAGTCTCACCTTCCCAGATCCCTCTCATGTGCACTGAAAGCTCTCCTTTTCCCTGGGTTAATTCTGCCCCATACATAGATAGCAACGACCACCCAGCTATCACAGGTTAACAGAGGCCTGAGAGGCACTGGAGGACCAATATTAGGCAAGAAAAAAGCTCCCTTCCCACCCACCTGCAAATGCATTTTCTATCTTCCAGCAGATGTCCCAATTGTTTTCTAAGGAAATCCTCTACTTATCTTTCAAAAGGGTATTTCACTCATATCAAAAGCCTTCATTTCTACACATTGCTGTGATCAGACTCCCACATTACAAGACGTGAGCTATTTAATACACTGCATGCATGCTGATTTCATACCTGCCTGGATCTGTGTACAGACCTGATCTCTGTGGCCAAACAACATCATGAAGCCACAGCTAGAAGTGATTTCAGCAGCTCCTGCCCCCTCTGCCAAAGCTGTACTGGCCCAGTTCACTGTATTGGCCCGGTCTTGCTCTCCCTGTAAAGCAATGCTTTGAAACACAAGTAGCTCTCAGTGTCAGGATCAGTACAACAGGCATATTCAGACTCGTCTGCAACGTGCAATAGTTTCTAAACAGCTCGGGTTTGCTGGAAGTCATTTCGCCACCCCAGCATCTCTCTCCTAGGGCACCCAGGGCCAGGGAGGAACAGAGAAGTCCTCCAAAGATCAATGCAAAAGGAGGAGAAGGGAAATAAATGAAGAGAGAGGGAGGAAGAGGAAAACCATTTACTGGTCACTGAATCAGAGCTGTAACTTGACCCTGGCTGTGTCTTGCCACCAACAGCATTAACTACAAGCAGCTTCCATTCAGCAGCTCCTGCCAAAAATAAACAGTGCCGGCTTTCCTGGCTGCTCGCTTGGGTTTGCTCTCAATGTTTTTCTTCTTGCCTCCTCTGGCTAATTGGGATATGCCAAGTTTCCTCCAACCAAGTCATCTCTGAAGTTGATTTTGACCCACTACGTTACTAAAACTGCTAAAGTTTCTCACATTAAAGAGTGAAAATAAAAGCTGTTTGATCAGAGATGGCCACATCTCCGTGTGCCTGGCGTTTTAGATGAAAGATGGGAAGCGGGATAAAAGGAGTTAAAACAGGTACACGACATCCCAATGAAAGCACTTCCACTGCCACTGTTACTCTCCCTCCACTGCTCTCCCCTTTTTACTGCAGAATCATCTATTTACAAACAATATTGTCAGCTACTTTTAATAGGCGCCAAAATAATTCAAGCTGCCCATCTTCATTAGGCACTGGTGGGGTTGTTTTTAAGGAGGGGCACTGCTTTTTATTATACAATCCACACAAACACAGATGAACCTCAAATCACCTCCAGCTTTCAGATACCAGCAGCTACACCCAGTTGCTTGCACTCAGGTCCCACAAATTCAGGAATATCACCTTATTTCCCTTGCAGACAACCAGGCATCACTCCCACTGATACCATTCTGATTCCCCACCCTCTTCCCAACTCATGTGCTCCTTCTTCTGCACGGCAGGGAGAGGCAGGGGACACTACTCTTTCTCATTGCCAGGGTTTACTCGATAGCTGCCTCTTCCCCTGGAGACATCCATCATCAGCTGGACCACAGCATCACATGAGGAGCCAGCAAAGCCAGCTCCTCCAACTACAAACAAGCCCTTAGAATCATAGAATGGTTTGGTTTAGAAAGGACCTTAAGATCATCTCATTCAATCCCTTCTCTTGGGTTTTTTCTTTCCAGCACATTTTCATGCACAAGCAAAACAAGGAACTAAATCCTCCTGCTTATAGAACACTTGCTCTACGCTTTTTAAATTCAAAGTAGATACTGGTACACAGGAGCATTCATGAATAAAACCAGCTTACAGCAGTAACAAACTGAACTGCAAACTGCTAAAGGTGATGAAGATGCTCTAAAGGTGTTATGCAAATACATTTACCTTCTGGAAGAAGCTACAGTGGCCAATAGCACCCACTGGAGCAGAAGCCTTTTGAGCTGTGGTGGCAAAAGGATTTTATAATGGCAAAGCAAGGCTTAAGCAACACATGATCAGTGCTAGCAGTGCTAAAGAATATTTAGGAAACCCCAACAACAAACCCAACTGATTTTGCAAGCAAGCTTTTGCACCAGCCTGCTTATGTAAAACCTCCTTTCTTGCTTCCCCTAAACCCAGCAATGCAAGCAAACAAAAGGGGAAAGAACAGTTTTGTCAAGCTAAACAGCATGTTTCTGACCCAGCCACTGAAAAATAAGTTCAAAGGCCCTTTAAAACTGTGCCATTTTAATATGCTGTAAGAAGCACTCACTGCCTTCTAATTTGTTCGGTTCTTTGAAACACCTAATTTCCTCTGCACTGTCACTGCACAGCACTCTGAAGCCTTGTGGAGTCCTGCCACTTGATTCAACACCAACAGTCACATTTCAATAGGCAATTCCACTTGAAAGGCTATAAATGAAAGGAAAAAAAAGACGTCTTCAAACTAGAGAATGCAATGCAACACCATTTATTTATATCCAAGTCCTCTTTTCTGTGGCTGGCTACTGTAGGCATGAGCCAGAGAAGGAGAGCTTTAAAGCCTAGATAATTAATTCTAAGTGGTTTTAAAATGGCTAGAGATTTAAGGTAGACAAGATGCAACACTGGAATCAGAGTCAAGTTGCTGCTGTGCTCTTTACCCTGCTCTGGAATGCACTGGCATCACATAAAATATATAATTGATTTCCCAAGGAAAAGAAAGAGAAAAAAAAAACAGCCCCATAAGCCTCATTATTCTATAGAACAGAAGTAAAAAGGTGTGTTTCAGGCCAAATCAGGGTTGTATTCAATAGGGTAGGGGAAGCGCAACAGAATCGTAATTTCTTATTTATTAAAATTCATTTATTGCAATTGCCATCAACAGGACCACAGGGCTGTTAACAAGAACCTCCCTCGAGTCACAAGCATCCACTTCTGCCAGCATATACAGACTTAAAGAAAAATTAAATTAAAAAGAAATTTAATAATATTACTTTGGAGAACATTTATCATTCCTGAGTGGGTTTTTTTCCCCTTTCCAAACTTCCTTATTAAGATTTTGTGAAATTATAATGAAACTTGACAATAAACCACATGGTGCCTAAGTACACTTCCAAATGAGTCAGTTGGTAATTCCACCAGCTGCACAGCAACTATTTGTGTATCCTCAGACAGCAAATGCTCCTCTTCCCCAAGGGCCAAGCCAGGCTCTTGGGGGGGGGGGGTTCAGAACATCCTGAGACAGAGACGGTGCTGGGAGCTGCTCAGCACCATCCCACTGCTCTGCAGGGAAACAAGACTTAAGATGCTCAGCAGGTCATACATTAGGTTAGAAAAGAGGGGGGAAAGCAGCATTGAGAATATTTTGACAGGAGAAGAGAGGAAGTAGAGACACAGAGAATAAATTTCAAAAGGGTGAGCAGATAAAGCCATTGTACATATGCAAGACTAGCCAGGCATGATGATCAGTAACAGAATGATTATCCTCCACTTCGTTGGCCTCCAGTAATACCAATTTATTCTCCTTCATGCTTTGTAAGACAGAGTCTTACATATATCACAACACTTCAGCAGCCAGAGCCCAGCCCTCCACAGAGATTTACCCTTTCAGAGCTATTTTAAACCAGTTTTTCAGCCAGGAGTGTTAACATCACCTTAAACACTTTGAGTGTGACCAAACTGCAGTGCTCCTACCATTACAGCCCCAAAAGGACAAACTGCTCTGATTTTCTCCATCAACAGGCTGAAGCTAGGCAGCCCACAGCAGCTTTAACCTCAGCCCTTTGCCAAAACATTCATCCATTCAAGTCTCACTGAAAATCATTTTCTGAGGGGCTGCTACTCAATTTCTCTATAGGAAATATACTGTATACTCTATTTATATACCTTAGCAGCCACCTCACTGAGCAGAGGAAATCAGAAAAATAAGAGAGCTGTACTGTATGCAGCACTGAACAGCAGGTGAAAAGCCACAACCACAAACCACTCCAGGGAAGTCAAAGCTGGGTGATGATGCAGTGAATTACAAGAAACTCATCCAAAAATGAAAGGCTACAGCAAATTCGTGCAGTGGCCAGAAACAGCCTTTCAGCTCTATCCATCATTTCTCCTCTCTGTTCCTGTTTCTGCGTCTTTACGGGTTTGTCTACCTTTGCCAGCAAGACAAAAATAGGAAAATAAACACTTTTGAGGCAAGCAATGCACTGTGCTGCTCAGTTCTGGACAAAAGAGCAAATAGCTGGTGGCACTCAGAGCCATGGGCAGGCTGGCAGCAGCCAGAAACCTTTTTTCTTTGCAGCATGTCTGACACACCACTAACATCTTTGCAGTTGTAGCAAAGATAGAAGGGCTGATTTCTATCTTGAAAGGAGCTGGAGCCTGAGGCCATTACAAGCACAGCCTGAAGAGAGGCTGATTTCACGGGTTTGCTGGTTTGCAGCACAGCTCCCACTCGTACTGCCACCACACAGCACAGCATCTTCAAAGCATCCTAATGACTTGGGCCGTCAGCTGGCCCTTTCGCTTGAGTCTGGGGAGCAAACTACTACTAACAGCTTTCTAAAGTGACCCATGCACGTCACCAGGGTACTAGTGACATATAAAAAACGATGGGCATCAACCACATCCTCACCCCTGAAGTCTCCACCATGTGCAAGTTAGGAGTCTAAATCATAGCTGTGCTTTTTACTTCCCACAGCCAAAAAGGAAGTAATATTAAGTGCACTCACAGGACTCACTGAAGACCCTACAACTGGAGGACACGTACATGTTGGGCTCCCCAGACCCAAGGGAGGAAGAGCAGCTTACGAGGAAGGTGAGGGACCTATCCATGCTGCACTCCATAACCTGGCCCACAGGGAAGCTGTGACCCAACCTGCTCTGCTTTCACCCACAAAGCAAGCAAAATGTGTTTGTCACTCAGCTGAGTCTCAGAACTACGAGGTGAGATGAGTTCTTCAAACATTCCAAGAAGAAAGAAAAAGACCAGTCAAAATGCAACCAAAGAAATGCCACCAAAACCCCTACCACGGCAAATTAAAAATCAAACAAATACACTAATAAATGCAATTAAAGTACAGAGTAGCAACAATGCTAGCAAAGGGGAGGAGGAGTGAGGAGAGAAACTTGTCACCAATTCAGAGATGATAGTTTTTGATTTCTTCATATATTCAGGAATAATAATTAAAAGTCAGAACACAACGAGACCCCATTTGTCACACAACACCTGCCATCAGCTGAGTGAAAAAACCCCAAACCAAAAACCCCACTGTTCAACTCCTACATTGCAAAGTATACTTCATGATTGTTTAATTAAAGTCATTTTTAGCTTTGCATGGCTGCAATCACCAAACATTGTCTCCCTGTCAGCCTTTGAGGGGCTAACACACTGTTGCCAACAATTAGCACAAATCTGGCTGACATTGTTTTCTCTAAAAATAAACCATGCATGTTAAGTAGCTTGAGAACAAACATGAAAACAAGATTTTAGGATAACATTTTTCTTCCCAGTGGAAACACAGTCCTGCAGGAAGCCCAAGTCATCACGCCAGGATCTACTCGACCACCACCATACACCTTCATTGCTGGTGAAGTACCACCAGGTCAATTGGAAGTTCTGAACAGCTGTGATTAAGCAACCTTCCTAAGTGGAGGGAACACATTAACTCCAGTCTCTTGGCCAAAATCTATTTGGGAAAATTCCCGATTTCCCTTCTTTAGCAGCAATGGTCTGAGCATCACCGCAAGAGAAGAGTGTGCGAGAAAACAGCCTCTGTGAAGCTCCTGTCTTTTGGAAAACTGACTTTTCTCTAACCTGAGCCATACAGAAGAAAGTCCAGCAACACTGAAGTAACACCACAAGCACACAAGTCACATGGCTTGGGAAGGATGCAGTTCTCTGCATTAGCAGCACTAGAAAGGCAAGCATGCACACACTTCTAACGACTGCTTTATCCACTACCTTCACCTTCAGGACCCAGCTGCTCACCCAAGACATGTTGCATCCCAGAGGTGGCTGTCCGACAAAGATGGTTAAACATGACTCAGTGAACAGAGATGACTCTTCAGTTCTCCGGAAGAAATAGTATTTTTAACTGCCAAAAAGGGAAGGAAACAGCTTCTTATTGTTGCTTACAGTGAAGACTATTTGAACTCCTGCACTGACAATGGAAGTCACGACCCTCACCTGATGATTAGAAGCAGATACATACTCCAGTTTTGAAACCAACGCATTTACTTTACAGTGCTTGTCTGACACATGGATTAAAAGTAAAGGTTGCTTTAGGTGGCAGAGGAATAGGCAGGGGCCTTGTCCATATCCCAACTATTCCCTCTTATATGAAATATAATACATCATTACATAACTAATGCTGGAAACCATTTACCACACTGAAGAAGTTAACATTTTCTACTCAGTGGATAGGAAGTCTATAACTGCTTATTTTATACCCTGCTCTCATCTCTGAAGGCTTTTATTCTCCAGAGCAAATTAATCAGGCAGCTTGCATTATATGTTCTTTTTCCAGGCCTGGCTCTTCTCAGCATCTCTATTGATCTTCACTCAGTGAGCCATTAGCAGAAGGTTTTGAAAATTTGCTGGGTTTATGGCTCCTAGAGAAAGCCAAGTCCAATTTAGGGGGATTGCCAGAGCCAGGTTGGAGAGCTCAATCCTTCAGGGGCAAGAGCACCAGTTTTCAAAACATGCAGCAACGTTCAAATCCTGCTCTGCTGTTTATTCACATTTGCCTGTGTCCCTGCTGCTTGATGCTCCTTCCTGCCAAAGAAGGTCTTAGATGACCGGGGAGAACCAGATTGAAAAAGAACAGACAAGTGCCACACATGTACAGCCAGCAAATAAGCCAGCAACAACAATCTACAGGATTGAGGCAAAAAACCAACTGGAGAAAGATATGAAGAGGGGGTAGGAAGGTGACAACTTCTAATAAATAACTGTAAGCTTCTGGACAAGTTATTTTTCCCTTGGACTCCACAAGGTCACCTCTCCAATATATGTCCCTCGGGGTCCCGTTTCCTTTCTAGTCCAATAAAACCACAGCGGTACGGAAAATCAGTTCAATTTCAATGTATTTTTGCCATGCCTTTTTGGTGTGTGTGCACGACAACCTTTGTTCCTTCTCCTCTCACGAGTTGTTTTCTCTATGCACGCATGAAAGCAACTTAAAATAAACCGAACTAAAATTGATCATCCACCCTTCCCACTAAATATTGCATTAGACCCTGCGCACGCAGTCTGACTTGCCGACTCAAGCGAACAGACCTGGACTTGCTGAAGCGTGCCTGACCCCCACGCAGAAGGCAGAGGACCACACCAGAAGATAGGCAGGCAGACAGAAGCGCCGGCTGTCCCGAGGGCTTCACGCACCACGTGCATGTGCACACTGCAATTCTGTTGTGTCAAGTCTCCAGCTGACTTTCACACTGTGCAGACATTATCCCCCCGCAAACAATGGCGCTCATTCTCCCGCCTGTTCCCAACAGGCAGCAGAACACCGTGTGTCCTGCTGAACCCAGGGAACACGAATGCCAGCCCGGGATAACGTTACCCGCTCGCAGTCTCTGCACAAAGCCTGGCTCACTGCTCAGCCCAAGCCCGTTAAGCGAGCTGCAGCCCGGCCCTGCATCTCCACACCCTTCGGAGGAAGAAAAGCAGTGGAACGAGTTCAGCAGCCAGAAGAGCCCAGGCAGGGGTGGCAACAAGAGAGAAGTGCCAGAAATGAGAGAAAAGAAGATTCTGCACTAAAATAAGGCCTCAGTTTGACACCTGCACTTGCCCAAAGTCAGGGATGTGGGGATCTAAATCAACAAGGAAGTAAATTTACTTTTAATTATTTAAAGACCACGCACTTACAGGACTATCACACTGAAGATAACCTGAAGCGAAACACCTATGTCAACTGCTCCTCTCCCCCATACAGTACAGCATCCCAATCCTGACTGCTGTTCTGACGAATGCATGGTTTTAAAACACAACTTGAAACCTGAGGTTTAATTCCTTTATAGCTGCAGCAGTAGCAATAGGAGGGCCAGGCCCGTGTGCCCCCAGCTCTCCCCCACTGCGCCATGCACTCCTGATTTCTCAGGCTCAAACTTCTTCATGGCCAAATGCCAATGAATCAGGACACGCAGTGAGAGGGCTGACCAAGTGAAACCTAGCACTAAGCCACATGCTAAAGACGGATCTGCTGTCTACAGCCTGGCCCAAGGGACAGTGGCTGAAGGATGACCTGGTCACCAATCCTTTCCCTGGCTCACCAGACCTCATAGCAGGCATCATGCTACCACTGGGAGGGCTGGCCAGGAGCTTCCTTGGAGCTCAAGCACATAGGGATCAGATCCACTTCTGCTTTTAGCCTGCAGCCTGAATGTTTTATTCAGGCTCCTTCATTTCCCTCCTGCTCCTTGGCAATAGGAGCAATGCCCAACGGGAACCAGACCAGAGCCAGCTCTCCTCATATGACCAATCTCAGGGTGAAGGAGGCGATGGTGGGGGACAACCAAGCATGGCTAGCTCTCTATTCTTTCAACATTTACTGTAATTCATCTCATTGGCCTTCACTTTCAGTCATGGAGGGTACACACACCCCAGCATACCCACCCCACCTCTGAAGCCACCCTGGACCCCCCGGCAGCACAGCACAGCACATGCCTCCAGCCATAGGGAGAGTAATGGTGGGGAGGCAGCAGCAGATGGAGGAAGTGCAGCCCTGCCATTTCCTGCAGCTTGCTAATCTGTACCATGCAGCTGCAAACCCCTGGCCAGGGCACGGCTCGATGGCATTACTGACCCAACACAACAGCAAGGCTCTGCCTGGCCAGTCCCAATCCAGGGGAGGTAGGACTGCAGCTCCTGCAGTCAAGCCAGGGAATCCCAGTCACAGTTACACTGTGCTCTCCAGTTCTCATGAGACTGAGCTGCTCAGGCAGTGCAAGCCCAGATCCGTCTGCCCGTGCTGAAGGGGTGATGACTGGCCCTGACTGGTCAGCTCTGGAGAGAGCCTGGAGCAGTGTCACAAGCAATTAATGTGATTTAGGAAGTCCTCCGCCCTGCACCAAAGTCCCACTAAAAGGAAGGCAAGAAAGAAATTGAATTAGAAGAAAAAATAAGAAGAAAGAAAAAGGCAAAACACACCCTGCAGGCAACTCCCGCGGCAGCCACCAGTGGGGAAGGAAAGACAGAATCAATCCCCTTTGTCAAAAGAGGCTTATAACTCACAGGGCATCCCAACTCACTTGACAAGGGGGATAAATCTGTACTCAGGAGGAAATTGAGCTCTTTCCACTATAGATCTGATACAGATTGCATAATGAGGTGCTTCCTTGCCCACACCACCACAAACCCAAGCCGCCTGCATGCGGAAAAATAAGTATATATAGTTTTCTTTAAAAATCCACCACCCATTTCACCTCCCCCTCACTTCACGCAGTGAAAACAGCTTCTGTCCAACTGTCACGTGAGATTTAAGCAGAAATGACAAGAAAGGCAGCTTTGTGCAAGTCCCCTGCAATTTCCCCATCTATGATGTCCATGGAAAGCAAAGAGAGACGGAGAATTCAACAACACACAGAGGATGAATAAAATGACCAGTAACAAATACTGCATGTATACACCCCACACACTGACCCATGGACCAACCACCACTGCTTGCTCTGCTATAGCTGGGCACTCCGCTGCTTGTTGCTGTGATTTATTAAAAAGGTATCAGCAGAACAATAGGAATGAGGTCCCAAAGGAGTATTTTCTCCTTGGTGCTCCTCTGCCATTGCCAGTTTCCCTCTTTAGGCAGTGCTCTAGAGAAAGTGCCCGAGCCCTGACTCAACACTGATTTGATGCAAACATGGTAATATATGGATGTAATTTCCCCCCACCCCCCTCTTAATACAACGATTTGTGAGGGATGCAGAGCTGCCCTGGCAGCAACTATTACAGTACCTACATGCATAACTCTCCTGGTTATTCCAGCTACAACCCCAGTAATATGGCCCTCTGCTCTTTTAAAAATAGCCTTTCACACAGCTGACTAAACTATAATTTGCTCATTTCCCAAGATCTAAGGCTTGTGCTAGCACAAGCTCTCTTATGCATAGTTAACCCACATCGTGGGTTAAGTGGTGCACTAGTTTGAATTCTGGGGAAGCAAACTGCTCACAATCTTGATTATATGCATTATGTAATTTGGGGAGGTTTGGGGTTGGGTGCTTTGGGGTTTTCAATCATTACTTTTCCTTTTATTTCGACTTTTGATCCACCACTGAAAAGCTTTCCAGGACATCTGTCTCCAGCAGCCCAGTATTAGTAACAAGTCCCCTAAGCAGGTATGAAAAACCTTTGAGATTTTCTGGCTCAAAACCACAAGGGAACAATCCAAGGCACAACAAAATGATGAGCTGTGTTTGCAGAAGGGGCTGGGAATGAAGAACAACACACAGGTACACATCCAGGAACAGGATTCATCTTTCCCCTGATGGATAATTAAAAATCAGGTTTGGATCTTGTCACCAAAAAGATTTAAGACAGTGGATCCATTAGAGAGAAGTGAGGAGACATCACCAGCTACTGGTTATAAAATCATACCCCAAGGCTGCCAAAATCATTGCCCCCTCCAAAATTCTTCAGCGCCCGCACAAACACACTCTCCCCCTCTAATATTTACACACTATCCAGAAGAGCTGGGGATGGGGAGGGGGGAAAGCAGACCCTGTGTGTGTACAGCAGGGTTTGTACTGCTCTTGGCAGACCTCTAGAAGATGAGACGCAGAAATCCCAAGGGCAGCATGAGCAGGAAGGAATCTGCTCTGGGCAGCTCTGCTCTCACGTGCTTCAGCACTCCCGGCCACATCAGCAGGCAATGCCAAAGCTGTGCACGCCTGGGAGAAAGGATGAATTCACAAGCATTTTACAGAACCAAGGAGAGGCAGGAAACAGTGGGGAAAATGTGATCATTGAGAGCAACCTCTTGCATTGCTATGCTGCTGTCTGCACTTTCCAACTGATTAAGCCAAAGGATTGCAGTGGCGGGGGGGGGAATTTCACAAGCTAAATCCTGAGAATATAGAAGGCGGCAGGGGAGGAGAGAACAGTGACAGCCGAAGGATGTTCAGCAGTGAAAGATGCTTTTCAGTGCTAGTCACAGAATTTCACAGTTACTAAACAGGTGGAGAGAAGACTCTTAACAGGAACAGCTGAAAGATTGATTTGCGAATGAGAAAAAGATCACTTTTACAGAGTGAAAAACCCTACCCCACGTAGCTAGCTATGGCTGGTGGAATACACTGGATTTCTTGCCTTTATCACCACAAACAAGAGCCTGTTTGTAATGTAAAGCTGCGAGTTACACGGCCAGTACCAGTGCCTGTTCCTTTATGCTTCATCTCCCAATTTTATCATAAACAAACACACATCTTACGGTTGCCTGTAAATTTCATCTTCAAACTCTTCAGAACAAAACACTATGTACTTTAATCTTAATGTACTTCCTATCAAAAAGATCCTGCATGCCGGGTTTACAGCTACTAAGCAGTAGAAGTACAGGAGATGAGTTATCCTTGTTTTACAGAAGAAACAGAGGGACTGAGATTAAATAACTCATCTAGACAGGGGGGGGAAAAAGGACATGCCCCAATTTTCAACTCTCATTTTTGCAGCCCCCACCCCAAGCTGTGCTCAAAGTCCTTTGGAGGGGCTCCTGAGCAGCTACTGCAGAGGAAATATTTGCCAAGAGAAAAAGTCACACTGTTTAATACAACTTACACACTGATGTTCAACCAGCAGGACATGAAAAGCCTCACAAGCTGAAAGAGCTCAGAGAACTCAAACTAGATGCTTGTGCACCTGTAATTATGTGAACAGTAGGTTGCATGCAAGGCCAGGAGACTTCACAGGTGCTGCACTGTTCAAAAATCAATGTACAGTGCCATGAGAGGCCAGTCCCAAAAGAACAGGCAAAGGAACAAACATGAGTTTACAAGAAAACTGAGACAGGTCCAACTGAGTAAGTAAATGAAAGAGAAAACACTTATGCTCATGTATGGATGTGCACACACACGTACACTTTATTCTAGCTAGTATATGGTGAGTATATGATGCAAAAGAAGAAATTCCTTCAGCTACCAATGAAGTTGGGTGGATACAACTGCTTCTCTTGAACCCACTTTCTCATGTACAAACTTATTATCAGTTTAAGATGAAGCTGACACAGGAAAATAAATATATAGATTCCTTAAAGTACTTCTCAACCTACAGTCTTCATTCTGTGAGTGCAGCAGAAGACTGCTGAATGTTCGATGAGGCATTGTTTCACAGACCCTTGCAAAGGTTACATTCATAAAACCCTCTACCTTCATCAGAAAAGGAAATGCTTCAGCAGTTTTCATTTGCATAGCAAGAAACTTGAATACAGAATAGCTAATTTATTTGCTATGATGTTGCGAGATACTGTTTTATTAGCTTAATTTGTCTTTAGCAGCACTGGAGACCAAGGTAACTACAGCCGAGTTGCTGGAGCCTGTATGCGAAAAAATGGCTTTTGAGAAAGTATCTTGTTATTCTTGCACTTGCAAACTGTTGTTTGCTTTTTAAAAAGGACTTGCTTATTTGAAGCAAATGAAGCTTTTAAAGAGCTAACTGGCTGTTGGCAAATATTTTAGACCATTTCTCCACTTCAAAGACTGTTCATATCACAGATTCTACAAAGTCCCCAGCACGTTAAATTGACACAAATCCCCAACAGAAACAGGGCTTATATTTAACCTACTAACAAATTCCAGCTACCTGAATAATTAATATTCTTCAAATTAAGCCATCACTTGGCTCTCTAGGTGTACAGTGTTAAATCCAGTACCATTTGTTAATTTTTAGCCCATCAGTGAAGATCAAAATCAGACAGTAGACACAGAAACTCGGCACCAGTGAAGACAAAGTTTTGATGCTGGCTTCAGGGAAGCAGGATCTCACCCTTGGTCACTCCATGCTGCTTCAGTTTATTTTTCCTTCTTTCCTCCAGCTCTTTTTTGTTTTCCCCTTTCACATCTCTTCTGAAATACACTGCAGCTCCAGAGAGTTCCCAGCCCTCAAACAATGTGTTCTCAAACTATACAGCTGAGAACACCAACACAAATGAAATCTGGGCTGCAGCTTCTACGGAGCTGGGGCCACTTTATATCGTCCTGACAGATATTAAAAGGAAAAAAAGAAAGAAGAAAAGGCTACAATAAAAGCGAGCCATCTTGTTTCCTTCGCGTGTGAAAAAGCTTTGAGAGTGAAGAAATACAAAGCAGCTAATGGTAATCAGTTACACAGAAAGCATCATCCGTGCATTTTGCTTCTAAGGAGCACCAAGCTTACGAGACCAAAACGCAACATCAGATGTACGTGAAATCCTGCACCTAATCTGCAAACCAGTTACCATGACTGCACATGCAAATTGGGCAGATAAAAGCCAGTCAGAGGAATAATTGGCTATTTGGAGGTACAAAACGACTAATCTATCACAGCCACCACATAAGTGTTTTCTCCCTCTGCTTCATAATTGCACCACTTAATTCTCCAAGTCCAACTTACTATTTTGGATGCAGTATGGTACAGTAAGTACTGCAACGAAGTGAGAAGCAGGAAAAACTAGGCTCCATCCAGAGCTCCACCACAAGTCGAGACTTAAATATGCACTCTGCAATTCCCAGAGGGAAGTCGAGGGACAAAAAACATACCCATTCCCAGCAGTCTTAAACAAATCGTTACAGGAACTAGATCTGCTGAAGAAGCCTTAGAAGCCACCAGTGTTGAAAGCCCTAGCATGGGTTGCACTGCTGCTCTGTGTCACCAATGCCACTCTTAAGCTCAACTATCTGTCAGGACAGGTACTCTCTCCTAAACAGAGCACGTTAAACAAACAACCTTCAGCACTGGTCTTCTGATGTTATTCCAACAGCACTCTCTAAAACTCACAACTTTGCAGAACTCCCACGTTTTCCTGCCTAGCAAAAATTTAGCACAAGTATAAAACCCCACCACCATTTAGACTTTCAGTAACTACAACCAGCTCCATCAGAGATCCTCACACTAAGGCAGGAGTAAAGCAACAGTAATCTTTCCCCTCATCCAAGAGGCAATGGAAATCAGTGACAATTGATTTCTGTTACTTGCAAACACAAAGACTAGCTAGCTTCAACTTTAACACCACTTTTATCTGCTAAGATACCAGCTACTTTCCTGTTGGAAGTGTTGATAATTTTCTTTTAATGCTCCCTTTGTGGGATATGAAATTAAATCAACTAAGACAGAACTACAGAAGAACACAGGAGGCAAAGCAGAATAAGTCCGTGTAAAACCTCACACTCAAATGCTTAGACTTCTAGGACTCCAAGCCAGCAAGCTTTCTATTAAACACTTGAATAAAGCAGAAAAGTTAAAACCTTGAATATTCTCTCTTCTAGGAACAGAGCACATGGATCAGTTGCTAGTAATTATTCGCTTTCCCTATGCTTCAGGCATTCCCATCTGTGGAATGGGCCTAATATCTCCACCAATCTAGACATACGTTTTACTCCTGCACAGGAGTCAATATACCACTGTCATCTCATTTCTTATCTTCTGAGACTTACAACAAATCTTCATCCTCTGTTCACATTTTCAGCCCAAAATACAAACCTTAAAGCATACACAAGTGAATCACCTGCACAAAGCTGTGCCTGTTCAAACCAAACCAACAAGGCAGGATGAAAAAGAACCTTTGTACATGTGAAACTATAGGGGAAACCAAGGCAAAAAGACAGCCATGTGTCCGAGACTACCCAACTATGAGACTACCAAGGGAAGCTTGCAGGTTTCTTATCATTAAATTTCAAGTCCATCTTCTAGGAGCTGGAAGTCTGGGGTATAACCAACTGCTCCTTCTCCTGCAACTGGGGTCAAGAGAACTCCTGGCTCTAGACAAGTTTCTCCCACAAATTTCTGGCAGGAGCTTCCCCATCTTCTCTCTCCTTGTGTTTTCTGATGAATCCATATGCACTGCTGGAGATGGGATTTGGCATGCATGCTCAGATGTAAAAACCCCCTGCCCAGATGTGCTAATCCCCTGTGGCAACCCACTTCACCACACATGACCTCCAATGGCATGATTTGACAAGGTCAATGACTACTGCGCCACAGAGGTTACTTATGCTCACTGAAGTCTCCAACGTGCACACAAGAGGGTCCCTCCCCCTCTTTTAATGCAATTAAATGCTTTTTATTTAGAAATTTGCACAATTTATGTGCAATTTTCTCACCCTCCCTACAGAAACAGCCTCCACTGAAACCATTTTCTGCAGCAGAGCCAGTGCTTAGCCAGGCTCAAACACTGATTTTATCCTCCCAACACTTTCTTCAATCCCTCTGTGGGATTACAGCAGGGCAAATGACACTGATGAGGAGAGCTGCTTCTTCCCCTACTTGTTGGATTTAATATCCAGTAGAGACTTCTCCGTTATACAATACATGCACAGGATAAAGTACAGAAAGAAAGACAGGAGGAGGAAAAAAAAAAGGCTAAAAAGAAGGAATTCCTTGTGTGAACTGAGCTACAAATGCCATTTGCAGACTGAACTACTTTCAACCTTCTGCCATCAAAAGGGTTAGATACCTCATCCACTCCAAGCACCCAACCAAGCACAAATAAAAGCTTGTCTCTTCTCTCTCCCTGTCACATTGAAACTAATCAGTGAAAACAAGGTAGAAACTGGGTTTTCAGAGCAATTAAATTGCAAGGGAGATTTTATCTTTCCAAGTAACCCCTCCTATCCTCAGCCACTCTCTGCTACCCCATATAACCACATCATCCTAACTTCACAAGCAAGACCAGAGTCATTCCATCACCGTTTTACACCATCCATAGAACCCCTGACTTAGAAGACAACCTGAAACACAGGAAGAACATGCAGCTATAATCCTGCTACAAAGGCTCAGGCCATATTTGAAGGGTTTCCTTAATCAATAAACATCTGCTCCACATCCCCCTCTCCCTGTGCCAGAAGGACATTTGCGTGGCTGTGCAGCGAGCCAGATCACGGAACCGTGGAATTAGTCTTCCTGGCAGCACAAATGCTAGTGCTGGCACAAGGGAGGTAATCAGGACAAGCAACCAGGGCAGGAAAGGACCATCCCCTTCAGCAAAAACACATTCTTATGTCAGATTCAAGTAGTCACAGCCCCAGCTCCTTCTCTCCCTATTTCTGCAAGCGTGGGAACTACCCAGCAGCATGGAAGATCAAGTTGTTTAGCTTTGCAGAAGGGTGTCTGTCTAAACACAGGGCTATTTTCACAGCTTGTTTCTTCTCTTCAGTAGCTTCCCCTCCCTTTAAAAACAAAGTGAAAACTGAATAAAGGGATTTGGACACCATCAGTCCCCATGTTCCTGTAAGCAGGTATGGAGAGAAGGCCACGGTGCTGTGCTGCAAGGGACTCCTAAATGGAAGGGTGCTAACGTTTTCCCTGGCAAACAAACTCCACAGTACAAAGATCGAATGACTCCATGGAACAAAAGGGAAAATAAGGTCAAAGGAAAAAAAAAAGGAAGAAGAAAAAGAAAATGAAACAAGAAGCAGTGAGATGAGAGAGATGTGACAGATACAAACACACAGACCGGAGGCCCCAAGAGGCTATGTGTTAGCTCTGAAGCCAAGCACATGGAAAAAGAGAAGAATTTACTTCTTCCTCAACCGGAATGTTTGCATAATTGTCACTTTCAATTTTACATAATTCCCTTTTCTACACATTTGTTTCATGTCTAGGCCACCATGCATGAAATAAATCCCTGTACCAGAGCACGGCCTGTCTGTGTGACACAGTGCTAAGGAGATTGGGTTTCCCATTTATTCCTGTGTTACATTCCAAGAAGGTGTGAACAATGCTTCATCAGGCTTAAAATAATATCGACCGAACAGATATCTGCCCGGATGTGTCTGCAGATTTTTCTAACACCATAAAGCTCAATAAGTAAGGCATCACTTAAGCACTAATTAACTACCATCACCCCCCTTCCCTCCATGGGGCAGCCTGAACACAGGACAAACACCACACCAGCTAATTCAGTCTGAAGTTTAAGGGTTGTTTCTTCCCCACTCCCACTTAAAATTACATGCATTCACTTTGCGTATAAGTTCAATTTTCTTCACATTTAGAGCTGATACCCAGGTGTCCTATTAAAAAAGCTAAATTATAAGTCCAGATACTGAAATATCAACACTAATTAGGTCTTTTAAACACATTTTTAGATGCTGTTTAAAAAATTCCATTAAGAAGAGTGGGGGCAAAGGATGAACTTTCAGCATTCAAAGGAACAGCTCTAAGTATCTAGGCACCCAAATTCTCATTCTTTACTTAAAAATACAGACAACCCATTTCAATTACCATAGTCTGAAGAGAACACAACACTATTTCTTTCTTCAGGATGAACAAAATAGAAAACAGAAAAATTAAATGCTGTTAAACACTGATGATATTTAAAGTTCATTCAGCTTTAAAGCTTGACAGGGTATTATTAGAACTAGAAAGTCTTAAAAACCCCTCATTTCTGTAGTCACTGCAAAGGTTTTACCTTATAATTCAGCTGCAACCCAAATTCTGACCTTCTTGAAAGGTACCTGCAGCTCCCAGAAAAAGACATTTGAATTATTCTAGTTTGGCAGCTGTCTGGGAAGCATAAGCACCGAGATGTCAATTCACCTGTCAGGAAAACCTCCAGCCTAATTCTGCTCCTTCACCAGCATCAGGAATACTTTGCAAGACACCAGCATTTACTCTTTGAAAAGGCTGCATCACCATGAAGACACAGAGCCTGCTGATTTATTTTCTTTCCCATGCTTTTTCACTTCCAGCCCTGCTTCCAGAAGCACTCTGGTTAAGCTGCAGTGCCGCAAGCTGCTACTCTCCCCAGAGCATCTCTCTACCACTGGGGGAGACCCCCATGCTCACATCAATTTCTGCTCCTGGCACCAGAAAAGCCAGTCTTAGCCCATGATTAACCCCTTCCCAGCCCCAAAATAGGTAGAAAGATGCTACAGTGAAATTGGTAAAATAAGCTGCACTTTGCATTTTCCCCTCCCAGGTCTGCATTCTTATTGGCATGCTTTTTGTGTCTGGGTTTACACTTTAGGCACAGACTCATTATTCCTACAGTATTCAGCAGAGACTCAGTGAATAATCACATTTTGCTTATGTTCTGAACATCACAAGGGTAATACTAGGAAAAACACCAGCGACTTCATCTGCTAAACATTTATAAACAGGGAATGGGAATTTTAACACACAGATGCACAAAAGGAGAGAGATGTAAAAGAACAAAAAGAATTAATCTATTGCTTGAGACAAAAATCTATTCCCCCTTCTCAGTAGCTGCTCCTTTTTGCTCAGGTAAGCACAGTGAAACAGTGACAATTCACCTACTGGTAATTAACAGAAAACCAGAATGACATAGAAATCAAACCAAGAAATACCCCAAATGAAGACACACTTTATTTAGTTGCAGGAAACACCACCAGAAGCTGCCCATTTACTAGCTGAAGCACACTCCACATTACAGCACCTCACCACACTCACAAGACCACCCCAGGACGCAGAGGACAGGCACACCAGGGAAGCAGATGTCCACCTAACCCAAGCAGGCATGGCCAGGGACAGCAGGACCTCTCTGGCTCCTGGCCCCACGGCAGCACAGCCCACCAAGCAGCCTCCTGACAGCTTCTGCTGCCTGTTTGCATCCAGCCCAGATCCGGCATTTCCTGAAAGCCAGACTCAGCCGAAGTTTGAGGCCGGTGTATGAGCTTACCAGTGTTATTTCAGTGACTCCACATCAGTCACTTGCTTCCCGACAGCGACGGGTTTCTAGCACAAACGGGTTGTCTCTCAGTCCTGCTGGTGCAGTGCACAAACCTCTCATCTCCAAGCAACCACAGTAAGCGATGGCAGGAGAATCTGCCAATTGCTATGTAAGTGTTAAAAAGAAAGGACCCATCTTTCTGGCAACACACACGAACCACAAAGTAAACCAAACAGCTTGATTGTGGATGACTTGTACTTAACACAGATGAACACCAGCACTCCATATTCTGTTCTTTTTGAGGTCAAATTAATATCCTCACAGGTTGTAGCAACCTTACAAAGTTACAGAGAAGTATCACAAAACATGCCCCTGTTCTGGCTACATATCCTTACACCAGAACCACACTGAAGACATGCAACCACGCATGTGTACCAGTGCAGACCACAGACATACCGCGAACAGCCATTTAGTAACAGTCACAGCTAGCTGACCTTCAGACAGAAACTCAGTAACCCGATGATGATGACATTCCTGGCCCTGGATTATCTGCAGCATTTATTTTGGCAGCAGTATAGAAAATCCACTGGATATGTTTTGACCAGGAAGCAGTGATCAGGAAACCAAAGACCTCACTCCTGTCCAACAGGGAGGCTTTAACACCCTCCCCTGGAAACCCACACATCCGAGCAGCACAGCACATTTCAATAATCAAGAGAAATAATCTTAACATCTTAAAGCTCAGTAGCATGGCTTGCCTCGAAGCTGCATCAGAAGAGCAGTACTTCCCTAGAGACCAAGAACTTCATAAGCCTAGGGATGACAGCCTCCTGGGTGGAGGAAAACCAGGCAATACGCTCAGAGACTTCACGACCCATTAATGTATTCCTCAGGACACCTCATAGCTGAAGCTAAGAAACCAGAGATGCTCTGTCTGGAAACAGCTTGTGTAAACAGTTTGGTCTTTTAAAAAGGACTAACTTCAGATATAATTCCTGGGAACCTGTCAAGAAAACAAACTACAAGTAGCTCCTTATCCGAGGTATCACCTGGGAGTTTACATTACTTTACATAGGCCCCCATTACAGCAGTTCATAACCTCTGTTTTGGAAACGGCACATCCTACACTCACCAAAACACAAGCTCATTTTCTAACTGAGGTAATCAGGTTTGATGTTAACAGGAGGCTCCAGACAACCTCCTAACCAACAGCTGCTAAAAAGATCATCTTTTCTCACAAAAAGCCTAAAACTTGTACAGATGATTTAGCAGCAATCATGGGAACATTCTTCTGATCGAGCCCTGCAAGCACTTCTGCCTAGATGCAGATAGCAATTTTTTAAGTCACATACCCTATGTGACTTAGCGTCATCCAGCGATGTGGAAGAAGAGTCATGAGCGGTACGAAATCCAGTTACAGACCATGTGCAGCCCAGAGGCTCTCATTTCTGTTTCATTAACCCTCTTCCCAATACAAACAGCATTGGAAACATCAGTGCCTGTATTGAAGTCATCTCAAAATGGTTCTCTCTACACAAGTTACATCAACCCCGCAGATGCAGACATCTTCACAGCAGTTGAAAGGATCTGAGAAAGCAGCTCAACTCCAAATTTCCATCTAGTACCTGCAGGGACAGCCCAAACCCACACAAGGGGCGCTGCCCAGAGAGCATTAATAGGCCTTGAATCTGGTTATCAGCTTGTTTGTTGTAATCAACATTACGATGTGCACCTTATAATGAACATACAGACATCTGCGGAGCTTGATGGATGAGCTGATTGCAGGCGAGTTATAGAATCCATCTGTTTGAAAAACCGTTGTTATTTTCAGCTAAAAATCACATTAGCAAACTCACATCACAACTTGGCACTATTTACCTTCAAAGAAAAAAAGGGAAGGATGATTTTGCATATCTTGCAACAAAACCTCTGTTGAGATATATCTCTGTTCTGCATCAGGAGAGTTTCGTAGTAAATGCATGAATGAGTGCTCTATGAGATACAAGATTATAATCCATAGCATCAGTAAAGACTGATGAAGCCCAGGAGAACTTAAGAAGCCCTGAGTCAAAGGCCTGTACTTTAAGAGGAGATAGAGAACTAAAGCTTGGGAAAATCTCATGCTAAATTTACACTTGCAACAGTACCCTAAGTGTACCTCACTCAGCAGGGCACTGCACTGCTCAGTACATCCCACATGATGCTTACATACCACCCATGAACCTGAGGTGGGGCAGAGGGCACACATTTCACTAGCAGTTCACACAGGAGATACCAACTTTGGCTTCAAGCTACCCAAGTGACAAATGAGCCCAAAAGGCACCAATGAAAATACTTGCTCCCCGTGGTAACATCCTGCACATGGCCAGGACCCATCACTGGAAGCATCTAACCATGGACAAGCACATCTCTAAGCCGTAACATGGCAAATACAGAATACTGCTGTGGCTCCTAAGCACCAACAGCACAAGCAGCTCTTTCATCCAAGGCTCTCCCATCACCTCCTTCACAAACACAGCATGCATTTCAAGTTACACATACCAGGGTTGAGAGACAGCTCCCTTGAGTCAGAGGGGTGACATGAGATGCCCTGAGCAGCAATTCCAGCCTCCCATCAGGTACCCAGCAATGGCATCGGCAACTGAGGCAACAGAGGCAGCGATGAAAAGACTTGCCTGGAGCTCAGAGAGGAAACTTGTGGCGGCGTCAGAAAGAAAACCCCATTATCTCAACTTCCGGACCCCTCTGCTAACCACCAGACCACAAAACACTTTTATTGTAGGATAACATTTCAACAAATAGCTATTTTCTGTTAGCAGAAAACCCACTTTGCAGTTTTCCTTTAAAAAAATCCATTTTTACTCCAACTCCGTGGGATTGCAAGCCAGCCCTGTGATGCAGCATAAACAATTTCTCCTCCTTTGCATGCCCCAGTTTTATTAAGTAATCCCCATAAAGGCAATTACTGAGCTTTGGACTGAAAAATAACTACCAAAAAAAGAGAGAGACGGCAAATTCTGTGTATCTTCATTTGCATACAGATTTCCTTCCTCCCCCTTTCTAAGGTTTTTGCCATGAGGTCTTTTATGTCTCTTTCAATAATCATATAATTATATGATTCCTAAAGTACACGCTGGCAACACTTCAGGGGATTTTAGTCATTACAGGTGACAAGACTTTTCTCTCATGTCTAATGCTCGCTAGGATTTCCTTCCACTTCATTCACAGATATGATGAAGAACTGAGTGACACCCAAACCCCTCTCCCAGACAGATTTTGGGGCAATCAGTCCTCTTCCTTCTCCATTACGGATACAGGGAAGCAGGCAGAACTGAACTGCAATGAACTTCAACCGGAACGAAGCATTTTTTCAATTAAGCAGCCCATCATTTTTCCCAGGCACCACGTCCAACTATTTTAATGGCTTTCACATTTTTTCTTTAATTTTACAATCCAAAAAAAATGCCAAGGTTCCATCAAGGACCAAGAACTCCATAATTCCATTTCTTCCAATGGCTGCAAGCTATTAACAAGCTGTCAAAACAGCATAATTATTTCATATCAAGTTTGACTGATTCCATAAACATCTCTTAGCTACACACTATCTTGAGCCTTGCTCCCCCTGAGTGCAAGTATGTGCCCAGGCTAAGTGGACTAAAAAGGCTGCACGTCCTCTTTGACAGCAGTGCAAGAGACATTTATGAGCCACCAAAAAATCAACAGCAATAATATATTTACTAGCTGATGCACTCGATGTTATTGTAAAGTTCAAGACATATTTTACCTTAAAATTCTTTGGCATTTTAGCTCCTCTGTACAAATAAGAGCCAGCAGAAAAGAAACTGCAGCCTCACTAATCAACAGGAGGAGTTAAAGACATGAGCTCGGCGCTCGTCAGCACACCACAGCCCACTGAATAGTCAGAAGCCCTAAATTATCATTTGGTTCCCAACTTGGGCTGCATGCTTCCTTCTAACCTAAGCACCTCTGCACTAAGTACAGGCTACATCAGGGATACCCTAGCATCAGAGTCAATCAATCTATATTTAAAACTGGAAGAAATACCCCAAACAATTATAGTTATATTTTTATGAAGCTAGGAAGAACATCTGTTGAGAAGATGATAATGCAATAATATCCAACCGCAAATACTATAGACTACAGGCACAAGTGCATCACATATATGTTTTTTACATATATATACACACATACACATATACTTTCTGAATGCGTCTCTATCACAACCCTGTTCTGAGCAGACCAAGGCAGGCTTTGGACAGAGGAGAAGAGCTCAAACACTGCTCATTTACCCTGCTGACAGTGCCCAACAGTCCCCAAAATAGAGCATTTGACTTAAATTGCCATGTTTGTATGGCCCAACTATAGATAGCCAGCACAAGATTAAAAAAAGCTTTGCTCCGAGCACAAAGGGAGAGACAGGAATGGTGCCATAAGCTCATGTTTTGCAGCCAGCAGCACAGGGAAATAATTTTGATCCCTTCAATCCCCTTATCCATGCCAACCGCCGAACTTGCAGATGTAACTTTTGTTCAAGTTTAGTCCCTTTTTGGCTTGAAACAAGACAGAGCTACAAAGGAAATACTCTCCCTTCATCTCAGATCATGGAAGTCCTAAGTAGAGAGCTGCCCCTGAGCTCCCTTTCACCAGGTACTTCTGAACTTCAGACTCAGTCACTCAGTAGAAAATAATTAGGCTACAAAAATTGATATGCCCTTATTTACCCGTCATTAGGGCCCAACACAGCTGCTGGCCTGGCTGGGCACAGGGTGGGAGAGCCCTGCAGCCGGTGCAGTTTGTACCTGCCCAGCTTTCACAATTGCTTGCACCAGAGGAACTGGACCAACAACTAAATGCTGGCAGGTCTAGGCGGCTCAGGAAGCTGTTTAACCCTCTCCTCCATTTTAAACATTTTGGATTAATAACATAAAGGCTGATTCTCCTTTCAGCATCTGAGCAGTATCCTTCAGAGTCCATCCGTTTTGGAAAAGAGACTGTGTTTCAAGGAGAGGGAGCAAGGCCAGTAAAACAGTGCTCCAACTCTTCTCTGAGGAGCACGGCTGCAGTGGTCACAGCCTCTGTTGTGCAGAACACAGCAGAGCCAAGAGATATTTAAACAGCAAGAGCCACTTCACCTACATAAAACTCTTTTATACCTTTACTGTGATAAACTGGAGGCATTAAAGTGCAGTGAATTGGAAATTGTTCCCACTTAGAGCTGGATGTTCACATACAACTGATACCAAGATGCACGTCCTACACACTGTATTTCAAATCTTTATTTAAAAAACTATTGCATCAAGCAGGACACAGTGTTTCAGTTCTGCTGATACTGTTGGCTCTCAACTACTTGCTGCAGCAACACAAACTACACAATGTTCCCCACAGCCTTTAGCACCAGGATAAAGACCAGACATGACAGAAGATAAAGCAATAAGCACATTTTGGTAGCACTTTCCCCAGTCAAGGTGCACAGAGGTTTAGAATCTAGAAGCCCACCAATCTTGGTTAAGCCTGATGCATGGGGAACAACCTGCAGCAGCAGTGTGAATTCAACACCTCACCCCAGGAACAGAAAGCAGGAGCATACCAAGAGGGCAAAAAAAGGCCCATACCCCAAAACCTGTCTATCAGTGTAACTGTCTCCAGGCCGGGTATCATATCTCTGTACCTCTATGACTTTTTAAACAGTTGTGTGATACATCAGCCCTTCTGCAGAGCAAGCAGGAATCTATCAGAGAATAAGTGAAATAACCAGCCTGATCTCATCCTACCCGGCTCCCTTGGCCACTGATAGCATTTCCCAGACAGTAACACTGTGATAGTCAGTCCTATTCTGCAAAACAATTGAGATAAATGATAAGAATTGCACCATTTTATCACACTGAGAGGACAGTGAAGATTTCAGTTCTTCCTAGACAAAAAGTCAAATGCAATACTAGAAGTAAACATGAACTTGGATCCAATATCATTTATTACTTAGGTGAAGTGGAATACTAGTTTTATTTTATCCCTTTGATTAAAAGAATCTCACCTGTGCAATACACAGCACCTTATGTTATTAAATATGATAGATTCCATTTTTCAATTTACTATAATTTATCTTCTGAATTTCTCTGTGGTGGTTGGTCCACTTGACATTTCAGCAAGCTTCATCTCATGTTCCACCCCAGGTTTCAGAGTGCTGAAGAAAGGCAGAGCAGTTGTGCTACAGGAAACCATTTTGGAAGAATTAGTATGATACTAAGAGGTCTTTCAGAACACCCAGACAGTGTCAAGTGCACTGTGAACCAAAACTGAAACCTCAGGTGGGGATGAGGGTGACCCCTGAGCTTAGCTGGAACTTCCACAGCCCAGCCTCAGTAAAAGCAAACTGTGTCCTCTCTCTGATACCTTTGCAGCAATGTTAAAATCCAGCAGGTTTTATTGATGAGGTAGAAAACTCCAACAGAACAGCTGGATCATTCCTCATTGCTGCCGGTCACCCAGTGTGTGCAAGGACAGTCAGGTGTGCAGGGCACCTACCTCTCCTTAGTGCCTGCCCTAACCAAGCACACACTTCAGGCTTTCTAGAGCTCTGTTTTAGCTCTGCATTAACCACCTCTTGCTCCTTAACAACAACAATAAAAATACCTTAAGTACCTGCTTTGGACAAGATGCAAAAAATCAACAGCTAGGAGAACAAATCAATGGAGACTAACCAGCCTTAGGGAAAACCAAAAGGCATTTAGTGCCTGTAGGGCATCATCCAGAAAATCATTAGCTTTCCTGAGGTTAAAAGCACCTTTTTAAAGGAATAACCAGCCATCAGAAACACTAAGTTGTTACACCATCACTTGACAATTAAGTAGAAGAGGAAAATACTTAAATATCTAGGAACCTGGTTTAAAACATTAAATTAGCTATAGAAAAAACTAAGCTGCAAAGCAGATACACAAAGATACAAGGATAAATGAAAAGTTACACAGCTAGGTCAGTAGAACTAGAAAACCTTTGGAACAGGAAGCTGCAGTTAAATACACCGGTTTTCTTATCAATGAGAGATCAGAGCAACAGTAACAGCACAGTGTACAACACACATGTGAAAACAGCCTTATCAAGATAACAGCCAAAGAACTTAGGGATTTTGTCCAGAAGTCTACTATCACCATCAGGCTTTCTAAATTCTGCTACATTCAAGTGCAAACAGCAGAGAAGGGACTGGGATTTAGCACTGCCAGACCTCTGGACAGGAACAAAAGTAAAAGTGGGTAAAGTGTTAATCTCCTCAGGGTTTGCGACCAGATGCAGCTGGGCCCTAACTCAGCTTGTAAGGGCAGCATCACCACTTCAACAGGACATGCACAAAGTCAGGTTATGCCCTTCTCAGCTCACAGATCTACTTCCGGACAACACCTTGCTCCACACACATTTGCAAGTGGATTCTCCATGAAATTCTATAAACAGGTTAAACATTCCTAGAAAACCCATATGTACACACACCAAACCCATGCACACAGATCAGGAGAGTTAAAATTTCCATACAGCATTCCAAAGCTTTGCTGGAATCTGTAAAAATTATAAACAGCCAAAAAGAAAACACAATCCCTTGTCTTTCCAACTACTTTGGGAGAACAATTGCTCTCAAAGATCGCATTCATTAACATTCTGATGAAGTTCCCTTTTAGCGCTGTTTTTCATACTTGAAAGGAACAGCTATGATCAGAGAGAGCCCTCAACTACCGACTCACTCATTTAGATTCTCTTCCTCTGATTCACCAATCACCTTCAAGAATAATTAGCAGCTTCGTCTGAACGTAATGAATATACACACATGCTCACATCCATACCATTCATTTCGGAAGGCGGTGAGAAATCCCCTGTTTCTCAGCTTGCCAGCTTTTCTGACCCCAGCACAGGAACCATCACCTGATGGTGTTCCAGCAACTGCCAGTCTCGCTGACCACCTCAAGCTTGCAGGTCAGGGCAAACTAAGCTTCCAGGCTAACTCCAAAGGTGTGTTCAGTGGCTGGGTATTAAAAACCAACACTATACACACACCAGCTGCTTGTAACCTGAGTTGGAGCCAGATTTATACAAGAAGATCCAGGGAAAGGAAGGGAAAGGGGAAGTTTTAACTTCTTCTGCACAGAAGGAGGATGCTGATTTGCCTGTGGGCTTTATTTAATCTTTTCCCTTAATTTAAAAAATGCACATGCATAATCAACTCTGTCTTTATGTGAAAGATGGTAGGAGAGAGGATCTGTAAGTCCAGTCGCAAGTGTCACTGAAACAAGACACAACATCTTCAGGTGACAACTGCCAAAGGAAACACTGCCACATGAGTTAAATCAAAATCCAGAATGCTTAAAATTAACTCCAAAGTGCTAAAGGAGATTGCATAAAGCCATCCCTCAGTATTAAACTGAAGTGCTCATACCTCCCAGGTCAACAGAAAGGAAGAAAGTATATTTATTTATTCTTTAAAGAACCCTTTATTTCCAGGAACACCAGTGGTGAATTTTCTGCAGTGGGGAAGGGGAATTCACAATATTTTGAGATCTAAAGAAAAACAAACAAAAAACCACTATAACCGTCCCAAATGCTGCTACCATTAAGTTCTGCCTAACCACCGAGAAATCTGATTTCCAAGGGGAAGCCCAGATCTTAGCTATCCTGCTATACATAATCACAGACCGCTGCAACGTCAAGAGACAAACCAACCTAAGAACAACACCATAAGAAAGGATCACAACCAATTACCCCACATGCAACAAAAGCTCCTTTTAGGATTAGAAATAAAAGTCTTTTTTGTCCAGTACTGTCCCTAGGCTGTGTATTCTTACTCTTTCTCCCCCCTCATAAACATAGAAGGTTTCAATTCTCATTTAGTTTCAAAATATCATCACAGATTATTTTAAGTCCTTTTAAAAACCAAACACACACTGAAATACAAATCTCCAAAGCAGAAGAATCCCTCTTGCTGCAGTCAAGTTCCTAAGAACACAGCTCCACACCACACAAGATGACCTTGCTATTCCAGCCATTTAAATGGGCATATATTGCTTTAAAGTAGTTTTGCCTTAACAACCCCCTTGCCCTGCTGCTGCATCAAACCTGCCAAACACCATTTACAGTTACACACAGTGCTGCATGGAAAAATCCACATAACAGAATATTTTCTCCTTTTCACTGTTATTGGTATTTACAAAACTCACACCATCATTAGGGTGCTCCAAGAACCTCCAAGACAACATGTATCCTAGTTCAGCACCTGAAACAGGTGAATTCTGCTCACACTATTCCCCCTCTGAGGTGCCAGCTACCATCCAAGATGCTGAGGTGCACACAGTCTACTGGTGCTGGTGAACACAGCAGTAATCAATTAATTTCACTTGGTACTTCAGAATTTTGTGAATCTGAAAGGAGACACTTTTGTAAAAACTTTTATTTATTAATTTTTAAGAAAAAACAGAAGTGCTCCCACAGACAGATGTACTTTAGGGTGGCAGAAGTTTAAGGTCACCTTCTATCCTTGTGCGCCTTGTTATCAAGGTTATGGTTTGGTTGATTTGATAACAAGGCTTATCCCATTTGAAAAGCCCAGAGTTTTCCATGCCAGCCCTGGAGGGACTGCACTATCATTTGAATTCTATTCCCTGATAATGTGCTCATCATGGTAGAAAATTTCTACAGGAAGATGAATTTTACTTTCTCCACTGACAGCTCAGCAGAGACTCAAGGGTTTAATTGGACCTACCTGCTGATGCATACTGGATTAAGAGCATAGCAAGAAAAGAAAAAGAAGGTACAGATAGGTCCATAGCTTGTTTTAAAGGCACACAAATTACTCTCTCATTATCAGCAGTTGGTTTTCCTGTTGTGACAACACCCCAAAAATGATGCTATGGAAAGGCCAAAGAATAACCACCACCAAGCTCACACAAATCATCTTCCCACCCCAGTACCTGCACACCTAGTGCTGCTCAGGGACTGCCAGCCTAAACTAAAGGTCCCTCCTGAGCAGGAGCACAGGATCTCCAAGCAAAGGTTTCATCACCCTGGCACCAGGGTAGGTGACCAAGGCCACTGCTGACATCTCCATGAGAGCACAGGGACCATCTCTGGGACTTTGAGAAGTTCGTTCCATGAGCAAAAAAGTTGGTTCCATGACACCAGATCCCAGAGGCCTGCATGCAGGAGGGGTGGGCTGAGGAGAAACAAAGCTCATGGACAAAATGGGATCTCAAAGCCTAAGCCCAAGGTGCTGGAGATCCCATGGCAAACCCGAGAGCATTCATCAGCCTGCACAGAAGCCCTCACCACTGGAGCATTGGTTAATAGACACACAACTGACAGGAAATCTGAAGCAAGGAAAGCACCCAAAACTTTACCCACGTTCCTACCACTGCATGCCAAAGAAAGTGGGCAAAAGCACCAGAACAGCTCATATTTACTGGGAATCCAAGTTATTGCTCCCATCAAGCAACTTGTTGGGTGCCTTCTCTCAACAACTTACTTCTTCCCCTCGTACACAACCAAAACAAAAAATCCAAAGCCAAAGCCTTAGTTTGTCAATGCCCTCTGAAAATATTAAATTTCCTGCTCTGCTTAACTTAGCTCAGACAAGGCAGGCAGTATTTGCTCAGCAAATATTGTTTGTAATAAGTTAGACAAGCAATATTTTTTGTCAGCCTATTAACATCAGAAAAATATGTACAGTCAACAAGAGATGAAGAATTTGTTCAATTACTTCAAAAATGGGAATTACAACCAAGGGATTATTATCCATTTAAACATCTCTTTTCCACAAAATGTCAAACACTAGCCATTCGCTAACAATCGCCGGAGACAGATAAAGTAACATTTTGGCAAAGCAAACACAAACTCCTCGAACCGGGGGTGGGGGGGG
>JANHGB010045153.1:0-22062 GCA_026283785.1 Coracopsis vasa | reverse complement strand
TTAAGAACCTCAGCCTTCTCCAAATCCAGGGTAGCCAGTTCTCCTGATAGCTTCCAGAGAGGGCCCACATTGTCCCTTGTCTGTCTTATATTTGCACTGCAATTATAGAATCCCTTCCTGTTATTTTTCACATCCCTAGCCAAGTTTAATTCTAACTGGGCCTTAACTTTTCTAACCTGGTCACTAGATTCCAGGACATTCCTGTATTCTTCCCAGGCCACCTCTCCTTGCTTCCACCTTTTATAAGCCTCATTTTAGCAGAAATATGCTTTCTGTTACAGTGATAGGTAATGGACCCATCACTACTGCTTAGTAACTGTATCATTTTCTAGCTTGAATGGCATTTACACACACCCTTCTACAGTTTCACTGTTTCACTCATTGTTTTCAATAGGTGGTACTGATGCAGACTGTGAAGATAGTGAGGAGGAACCTGTCAAGAAAAAATCTGATGGACCAGGTATGAGGTCAGAAAGAGGGTTTCTCTGCTGTTACAATGCAGTTGTGACTGGTGGCATGAGCAACATATGACAGACAGTATTGCAGTGATCCCAGGCTTGCATAAAAGCCATACAATCCGCTCTAACGTGTAGTGAGGACTTCCTAACTACTTTCAGGTTTTCAGTTGCCAGACTTACAAGTCCTGAGGATAGGAACTTCCACTCCTGGACTATTAGCTACTGTACTCATTCTCTGCACACTTTAATACATGTGCAGGCTCAGACTTGATCACTTGATGTATAATTTACTTATATAACAACTTACATGTAATCTTAGCTTCCAGTCCTGACTGCATACAGCCCTGTGTGAAAATCTCCATTCTTTTTGAGTGATTGAAATGTTATTATTAGCACAAAGGCCTTGTGTTTTCTCACTGTGTTTTAGCAAGGTTAATATAGTGGTTTTGTCTGGTACTCACCCATGCAGCAGGGTGCAAAAATCTCTAAAAAACTGGATTCTCCAAATCTTATACATTCTTATTCGTAATCAGATGTAAGGATGATATGCACAAGAGAAGAAACGCCAGCAGTTTGCAAGATCTTGCCCAGATCAAAAGTTTTGCTACAAAGAAGTGTAATAGATCATAAATCTGTGCTTGGCTTTTTGTTTCTAACTGGAGTAAAAGAAAACAGAGTCTCCTTTAAGAAAGCCTTCATCGTGGCTTACCTTGAGGGAGACTTTTTCTTCAAAAGCTATTTTTCTTTTCTATTTAAAATAGTTTCCCACAGTTCCAGTTAAAATTGTACCCCTAAGAGAGCCACAGGGTGGAAGATGTTACAAGGATGTGGGAAATGTAATTTTTTTCTCACAAGAGCAGTGGTCTCAAATAAATGAGTTACATTCCTATAGGGTTTTTTTGGTGGGGTTTGGAGGCATTTTTATTTGTTACTTACTGACAACACAATTACCTGTGTTAAAACACTGAAGTGAATCACTCAAACACATTTCTAGGGAAATATTGCTGGTGCTACACAGGAGTTAGGGAAAGAGAAGGAGGTTTGTCATTAATCTATATTGGAAATAGTCAGTGATTCATATTTTTGTTGAAATACTTGACCATTCCTAGGTAAAATTTGTTAATGAAGATGGTTGGAAAAAAATAGCTGGTAATTGGTATCATTATTAACCTTAGATCAAATACTGTCTCACACGCTCAGGCAGAGAGAAGCCTTCTCTGTATTTGACCCTTTGAGTTAGAATAACAGTCCTCAAAACATAAATGTTTCCCTTTTTGAAGATGTTTAGATGAAATTGATCCCCAAAAGATTATTTTTAAAAGTTTTGAGAACAGCAAAGCTGCCAGAATAGCTACAGCATCATTAAAAATGTATACCGCATCACCTCCATCCCAGAGAGAAAAATGACCTTTCAGATTGGACTGGAAGTGCTTGGCGAAACACTGTAGTGAGACTGTGGCATGCCAGTGGCAGTCAATAATAAACATAATTTTAATGTGACAGCTGTGATTCTTCTGAAGTCAGTAGCAGAAAATATATATTTTAGAATCATAAAATCATACAATAGTTAGGGTTGGAAAGGATCTTAAGATCATCTGGTTCCAACCCCCCTGCCATGGGCAGGGACACCCCACACTAAAGCATGTCACCCAAAACGGAGAGGAAGAGTGTGGGTTAACAGAGAACACTCATGTGTTGTATATTTTTGTGTATGAGTGATGCTTTTCTTTTAACCTATTCATAATATTATCTGGAATTTGAAGGGAATGAATGGTTCTTGAAGTAGAAACAGCCTTACATGTAATTTACAAAAGATTTCCTTTAGTTTCAATATCTTCATGTTGAAATATGGGTGAATAAGTAGATAAATCATAAAATATCTTTAATTCTAAATGACCTAGAAAAAAATTAAAAAAGGGCAAAATATTATTGAAATAATTTTATGACCAAGTGAAGGAGGCTAAATGCTCCAGACCAGACCAGTTCCATGGCATTGCTCAGATAAATGGTACATACTGCCATTTCAGCATCCACTTCACAGGAATGTACCACTAATAGTTTTCTTCCTTAGTTTCACTCTACATGTATGTGGATGCAACCTTGCCTGCACACCCAGAAACACATGCATGTTCCTTCGTAGGAAATCTTTTGCTTTATTATAGCTTCACCTTTGCATTCTTTCTAAGGAGCTAATGTGCACTCCACAAAGTTTTGCATGCCATCTTGTGGTACAGCTAAGAAGTGAGGTTGTTGAAAGTGGTATGATTTAGCACATAAGTTGGTTGGTTGGCTCCTTAGTATCTGCTTCAAACATTTTGTCCCTGCATGTAGATTAGGGACAATTTTCTGTTATTTCTTTAGTCTGGTTACTCTGAAATCGATCTTTATAGCAAATGCTCTGGGATTTGCAACCCAGCAGGGACAGCTAACTCTGAAACTGGCTAGCTGGAAAGATTTTTTTTAGTATTTGTGCAACACTATGCACGAAGAACTGTAGTGTGGTGTGCATGTTTGTGAGTAAAAGCAAAATATACTGAAAGTGTTGGTTTGGGGCTGAGAAATGCAGTTGGTAATGCTAAGGGAACTACTGAAATAAGAACTTGGGACAGCTGTGTAGAGCACACTAAAGCTACTATTGTTGGTATAAACCCATAGGCCCACTCCTGGGATCGTGTACTGTTTTGGCAAAATGGTGCAAGAGTCATGTTTGGTAAATGATTTATATGATTTGTCCTAGTTGGGCTAGTTGATCTGAGATCACTCATGACACAATGTAGCCTATTTAAAAAAAGAGAGACTTTGGAAACAGTAAATACAGAGTGGTGTGTTTAGGTGGTTGGAAAGCTAAGAAAGAGTCAAAAACTGTTTAGACAGGTTAGACTTTAAAACTCAGCAAGGTTCAAGCACAAAAGACAAACTCTGTCCAGAGAGAAATGTGCACAAGTGAATAGACAGGTAGAGAAGATGGGTTCAGCTCAACATGCTGGCTGAGTGGGTGTTGAGATCAAAGGAACTGGGGATGTTGAATAGCTCTCAGGAGATGTCCAGATCTTTGGGTTTCATTTTGCAGACCTCTGCATAGAGTATCTGTAAAATTAGGGACTGTTTATGTGAGTAGCAATTGCAGGACCAGGGAGTTACAGGATGGAAAAGGATTCCAGATAAGACATACAGGCAGGAAAATGGCCTAGATAGGCAAAAGGTTTCCAACTGTCTTCAGAGATTCCTTACAATGTCAGGGTCTTGCAGCCTGGATTGTTATTATTATTGGATAATAAAGGAAAAATTAATCTAACTCCTAGTAGAAATACAATAAAAGGTATTTGAGTTCATTAACTCTCTTTTGCTTTTCCTCTCCCTTAGATAACATCATCAAAAGGATATTTAATATCTTGAAGTTCACTTGGGTCCTTTTCCTGGCAACACTAGACAGTTTTACAGCTTGGCTTAATTCCATCTCAAGAGAACACATTGATATCTCCACTGTGCTCAGAATCGAGCGCTGTATGCTGACCAGGGAGATTAAGAAGGTAAGGCCTTTGGTCTTTTTTGCCTGCTAATGCCATTTCCAGCTCAGCGACAAATGAAAAGTTGTCTTTTCAGATCATTGTGTTAATGAAAAAAATTACAAAAATCTCACTTACATGTGCATTTAAAAAATAGGTCTAGACCCTTTTACTACTTGCTGTTTTATAACAATAAATAAGAAGCAGCACAGCTTATGTACAAACAAATCTAATGAAAAACCTGAGTTTCAGACTTTGTTCTTGAGATATTTTATTTTGACAAAACTTCAGATTTTGAAAATTTTAGGTTAGGGACAGTGTAGAGAGTTGAAATAGCAGTAACTAGTAATATTAGTAAAGGAAATACAGGTAGTGTCTTAGAGTGCTTTTATTATTTTATCTGGAAAAAGTCCTTGCATAAAGGTTCATTATAAGTCAGAAAAATGATGGCTCGAGAATAGCAGTCTTCTCATTATATCTTCTGAGGTCAATGCAACTGCTAGTGGAATGAGTTGGATGTATTTCTGCCCAAGAACAGGCTGTAAAATTCTGAGTTTTATTCTTACGACACATCTTCAGAATTTTGATTGTATTATAATAGTCAGAAAGACTTGATTCTGTGCCCAGATCTGGGCTGACAGTTTGAAAAACCATCCTTTCATGAACTTGCTTGATCTTGAAGTCATAGAGAAAGAGTAAAGGTCTTTTTCATGTATTTTCATTTCCAACGCTATCCATACTTCAATAATTCTTAGTTGGGGACACTAATGAAAAACCAAATATTTTTTGAACATAGCCTGTTTTAGGGGTTTTTTTTCCTGTTTAAAATATCTGCTACTCACCACTACTAGGATGTATGATTGTTCTTAGAGTCAGTGAAGCTATGTAAAAGAGATATCTCAAAAGCTGTTCGAGTACAGGTTGTGTCACGGTCCCAGCGCACATCTCATTTTTATGATGAATGAACTGCAGTTCACTCAACAGAGTTTTGTTGGCTATATATTGCCTGAAACTGCTTGCATTGCTCCAGTTTTGCTTGAAAACTCAATACCGTGCTATGATAATCTAAGTCAGAGTCTGACTTGCACTCTGAAAAGGAACTGAGTGGGAGGTTATTTACTACGAAGCTGTTTGCATAGTCCTTGATCTGTTCCTTGCCAAATGACAGAAATTAGTTCCTCAAAGAATACACCTCCCCCCTGCCGTGTTCTTCTACCTCTACTCTCTTCCACAGGGAAACGTTCCAACGCGAGAAAGCATCCATTTGTATTACCAGAACCACATGATGAAACTTTCTAAGGAGTCAGGACTGGATTCAATTGATAAAAATCCTGGTCAAGCTTCTGGTTTGCAAGCATCTGAAAGAATGGATAGTTTAGATTCAGCAGCTTCTCGTGACAGTATCTCCAGGTATTGATTTAATTTTATTTTATGAAAGATAGAGGGATCATGCAATAGATGTAGTTCTAGATAACATCTAAATGAACTTTCTAATCAATCTTGAATCCTCTTTTTGATTTATCCATGCCATTTTAAAAGTGAAAAGTCTGCTATAATGTGACTATTCCTTTATAGTGTTGGACTCAGTTGTTGGCTTAGCTCCTTTTCCACTGTATGACTATTTCACTGCTTTCTGTTTCCCTGAGAATTAGGAGTCACTAACAGAGGTTCTGATCTTGTAAAAAATAATGGAAAATAAGAGCCTGCTGAGGGTGCTTATGGGATACTGCTTTAGTAATTCAGGCATGGAGTTTGGGGAGCAATCATTCATTGCAAATATTTTGTCTGTGTAAAACAAATTGTTGTCTGTTGCCCACAAATCAAAAAAGGCTTTGCATTGAGAGAGAATGTGGATTTGAGAGAACAAATTCCCCCTCTTGTATACACAGGCCAAAGATCATCTAAAGAGCCTGATTTCCTAACTGCTGTGTTTGCAGTCCAGCAGAGCTACACAGTTTGTGGATCAAATACCCATACTAGTTCAGGAAAACCACCTTCCTCATTCTTTTCTGAAGATGGATGCCATCAAGTCCCTTGCCAAAATTACTGCAGGCTCCTGCTGCTCCATGAACACAGAGGCACACACATTCACTTCCTTGTCTTACAGAGACAGCCTGTTCCCACCATGTCCCTGGTGTTCTTGACTTTTAAGTGACTGCAGAAGTTGTCCAACATGAGAGGGAGAAGGGAGGGCTTTGGAAATCAAGCTATTCTATAATCTCTTGCATTCTACTGTCTCCTGTTCTCTGAAGTATGGCAGTATCATGTTATGTTTGATATTCCCAGCAAACTTGGTAGCTTTTGTGTACAGTAAATTATGCTTAGCTTTTACTAATGACATATGGTTATATGTTAGCTGACTAAAAATAATGAGGGCTTGTCTTCCTTTCTGATGTTATTGCAAAGTAAGTGTAAGAGTGTGCCTGTGAGCACTATGCTTCAACAAAATATTCACAAATTGCTCCTCATGGGCAGCAGTGGCCTTTGAGAGGTTCACGCCAGTAAAAACAGCAAATCTGAGCAAACCTTCCTGGTGGCTAGCTACCCAACTAAGCAACACCTTTGTGTTTTGTCTCAAAGTTTTACAGGAGTCAGATAACGTGAGAAAAATGGATAGCCAAATTCTATTACCAGCTCACTTGGAGCCACTTGGATATCTGCAGGGCAGAATTTAACCCCACAAAGTTCAGTCTCACCTAAAGAAAGAATAGTAATATCAGTCCTGCTTTCATTAAATAGTTTTTGGTTCATCACGCTGTTTACTATAGGTAGAAGAAATTATTATTATACAAACATGTTAGCAAGGACCTTAACTAGAAGCAAAGATAAGCCAATTCCAAAATGAATTACAAAAAAAAGAAAGAGAAAAAACCAAAACTTGTCATTTTCACATGTAAATTCTGCCTCTTCGATGAGATGGAATCCAGTGTTAAGCTCCACTTACAGGGTTTTTTCTCAGAATAGCTGCCCATTTGTTACACTGCTTTAAGTGTACTTACACATTTAAAATCTCTAAACTTAGATTCAAATTTAATGATTCTGCAGAGCTGCTTTTCAACAGAAAAAGTTAAGTCTTTCACATGTGTTACTGTCGTCTCTGTTTCCTCAGATGTCACAGGACCTATTGACAAAGAATAGCAAGGCAGTATTATGACTGATTTATCTAATCTCAAATTATCTTTCTGGCAATGAACAATGAAATATTCTTGCACTGAGAGTATTTACAAATTATGCACATCTGCTATAATAATAATGACCTGTAATTAGAGGAAGCAAAAATGAGTCTGCTGATTGAATGATAACGCCATCTGTTTATTGGGGCAGCCTTGCATGTCTCTTCCTGGGATTACAAAAGTGCTTATGAGCTTTTTTAGAAATTTGAAGTGTTTTAAACTTCATGTAATTTTCTGGCATGATTTTTTTGAATTGCCTATAGGGAAGGGGGCATTTTACATTTCAAAGTAATGATTTCCAGTAGATATAAAACCAGCTAATTAAATATAAAGAATCCCTGTGATCATGGATCTGGGATTGCAATGGAAAACTTTGGGAAAGGGCAGAGGTTCCTAACCAGCATTCTGGTCATCCTTCTTTGGTTGCCATGCACAAACTTCTGTAGTAAACATTAGGTCCATGAGTAAGATGGGCATGTCTGGAAGTACACAGGGCTATTCTATTATAATAATATATATTCCTCGGTACTCAGGACAGGAATTACTGTAGGCATCTGCTCAGTGCTCTGAACACACTTGGGCTGAGTAATTAATTTAAAAGTTATTTTAAAACATTAAAAAAAAGTACTTCCCTTGAAGCAGCGCAATATATAATGGAATTTTTTTATACAAAATCTCTTTCAGTGTAATTTTCTCTGCCTCTAGGAGAAGAACATAAGGATTCTGTCTTTTAAATAAGTTTGTGTTAGCGCCAAGTGTCTCAATTAACGCGTCCATATAACCATATCAAGATGAATATGAAAAAATATGCTTACACAGTGGCAGTAGAAGGTAATACACTGACAAAAGGCTCTGTCATAATGGTTTCTGCATAGGATCTATATTGCTTTCTATAATTGCCTATTTCTCCCACACTGAAGCATGGAAGAACTGTGTTCCTGACCTGAGTGGCTTAGTGAGGTTCACAAAATCCATAGGAAGAATGTGGGTCTTCTCACTTTTTTATGGCACTATGGCCAAATTCCTCCTGTTGTTAGGTAAGCAGGACAGGTCAAATGATATACGTATGCCTTGAAATTTCATTCCATTCCCTATTTGCTGTCATCATTGCAAGAACATTCAGATGTTATTCCTGTAGGCTGTTACATTCATTCATCTTCAAACAGAATTTTTTTTCCCTTCCTGTTTGGTGATGAGGCTAAACTCCTAGCCTGCAGTAATGAAAAGTTATGGGGAGAAAAAGATGTGCATAAAGAAGCAGAGGACTGGAGATTAAACTCCCAAGTGCAATTCATGTTATGCTAATGAGGCACATAAGATCATTCAGAGCAGGGTAATGCAGTGATATTACCAAGAAACCTACATAATTTACTATGGGGAGCCTTTACTTAATACTTCATATTTCAGCAAGAAACTTAATAAAAAGAAGCTTAATACATAAATACCATGAAGAAACACAGAAGGTAATGCAGCATTTGATCAGACTAATACATAAACAGTACTCTGAAACCTAATTTCTAACAAGTTATTTGAGAAACAAAATATACATATTGCATATTGTTACTGCTGAAACAATAGCTTAATAACTGAGGATATGAGAAGAGGCATAATAAACATTTCCTATTATTTATACTCCCTAGTTGCCTATAGTGGCTGTATAACTTAATATTTGATTGAATGGTCTGGGTGTGAAAGCTATTTCCCTTGCAAAATAATCCTAGCACTCAGCTGCAATACAGCAAGATGTGTTACCATGGTACTGTCATGAGGCTTATCCCATGATATTTTTCCCTCAATTTTATTGATGCTTCCATTTTTAAAGCTATTCAGTTTCATTGAAAAAAAAATATATATATATTGTGCTGTTACATATTTTGACTTCTGTCCCATCAATGGTCAAAAAACTATAATTCATTTGTTTGATCACGATAGTGTTATTACTAGTACTATGGGAAGGCTTAATATTGGTTAGAAAATCTGGGATGTCCATTTGGAAAGAGATTTCATCATGTCTTTTATTGGCATCTTCCTTGAAAAAGTGTTTTTCTAAACCATGGCAGAAAAAGGGTAGGAAAAGAAAGTGAAAAGACTTAGGCAAGATGACAGCTACATGATTTGTGTTCTGACTTGCTGGCTGGGGTCCGTATTTCTCTTGTGTATTATGTCTGGAGGCGGTGACCTTGCATGTCAGAATATAGTTAATCTGAAGGTGCCACCTGTGTAAATTGTTTCAGAGAAGTGCAGAACTGTACTTGATCATCACTGTATTTCTGTGGGTATTAAGCAGACTGTATTGATGTTAAGGGTTAGCTAAATTTCCTCTGGAAAATTCTTAAACTGACTGTTTTTCTTCTGGTAAGTGTTTTTGTTTCAGTAGACTTCAAAAGCCAAAGTGAAGTGAAGATTCAAAAACTTGCCAGCTTGGTTTCCATCAGGCCAGCTGAGAATACAGACTTCTCGGGCTGGTGGATTTAGTCCTGGTAGTCGTTGTTCCACAGCTGAAGATGGGGGCTGTATAACAAAACCTGACTTCACAGGAGGTTACACTGAAAACTGTAGGAACCTGACTATAATTCACAGGTCTTAATGATTTGGATGTTCTCCTGCTGAAGATCTGGAAAGCTCTGGGAGCCTTGGCTTAGGATTTTTTCCATCCAGACAGAAACTTAAAGTCAACAACTGCATTCTGGGGCTTTTAATTCTGGCATTGCTTCCAAAGCTTTAATATTTCCAAATCTTCATCAATCAAGTGGGTCTGACAGCGAGCCAGAAACCACAGCTTTTAGTGCAGTAGTGGGGTAAGATGAATCTTATTTTTTGTCTGAAGGTCTTCCAGCTACTCCAACCTCATTTCTCCTAATAAATCAGTGTGCCCTTTCAGAAATCTCCCACTTTCAGAAATAATTTCCAGAACTGGTGATCGGAACTTGTGTGTGCAGAAGGAAAAACGCATCCAGCATGGAGGGCAGTCAGGTAGAGAGGCTGGAAAGGAGATAAAGCCCTGAGCAATGCTGCAAAATTCAGAAGACATTAAAACTGGAAAATTAAGAAGGCTGTGTTTGCTGGGCTGTCACCTAGCAAAGATGTGACTGGGTCAGAGATGGTATCAAGTATTTTTCTCCCCTTCCCTTTTAAAGAGCAGGATTATTGTCTGCAATACCCCAATAGGTTTTAGGAGTAGAGATCTAGGAGGCATCTGATGTGACCGGTGTGGACTGGCTTCTTGAAACTTAAGGTCTGGAAGTCAGTCATGCAATTTCTGTTCTGTTTTCATTCAGTATCGTTCCAAATGAAGACAATCAGGCTGATTCATACATTACCTCAGCTTCTTTTTTGAAGTTCTTTAGAATTTTTCCTCTGATTTTCAGTCAGTTTTGGAAAAGCAAAGCAGTCAATATTGAAGTGTGATTAAGTATTTCAACTTATTTCTCAGTATAAGTATAGCACTGATAATGTAATCTTTATTTTTAATCCCCATGACTTTATTCAACATCTTTTTTCCAATCATGGGATTTTTTTTTTTTTGCAGTATTGCGTGCATAGAACCTTATTTTTTTTATTATTTGTAAATAAATTTAGGGAAAAAAATCTCTTTTCAAAAATCAGCTAAATCGAGCCTCTAAGTATACTCAGAAATAAAGCTGAACTAATTTATGCAAAGCTGATCCAACAGTGATCACCTCAAGTAATTATGATGGGTCTGATTTTGATACCTAATTATACTAGGTTAAGTAAAAAAATGATTCCATAAAGGTTACTTTTGTAGAAGAACTATCTGCTGCAACATGAAACAGCTGTTACAAAACAGAAGGTAAAGCTAGGTGAGATGCTAATGAGTCTTACAAAGTAACTTGACATTTCAAGGTCCTTTACATTAGTGCTTACATAATCAAAACATGTTATCAATTTTGAGCTTAAGTCCTGAAAACTCAAGGTTTTTGATTCTAGTCTTTTTGTTAAAGCATGTAAATAAAAGAATATAATTGGCATTTCATATGCATACTACATCTCGTACACAACCTAACATTACACAAAAAGCCATTTTAATGAAAATGATCAACATAGTTAACCTGAGAAGCAAGAAAAATCTATTCATGCTCCTTTTTTAAACAAATGGCAAAATGTGTTTCTGCTCATTTACTTCTGTGCTGATAGCTATTTACACAAGACAGGCAGACAGCAGATAATATTAATTATTATTCTCAGTGTCAACAATGTTTAGGTATTTGTGCCTTAAAAAAACAGCCAATCAAAAAATAATAAAAATAAAAAAAAACCCAAACCCCCAGAGAAAAGAGTTTCTTTAAGTATCACTTGCTATCAAGAGCAAATTTGATCTGATTCTGCTATCTCACTGGACAGAATTTGCCTTATATAAGGAACAATGTAGAAATGCCTGCTTTGCAGCTCTGCAACATGAAATGTGAAGTCTAATCAAGGGGTATCTCACTGAAAGCTGAGGGAGACATACAGGCTGCTAATTTCACTGTCACATTCCTTGCAGCAAAGTCTTACTTGCAGCACCCCTGCCATGTCACATCCGTGCTTTAGATCGACCTTTCTCCAGTTGCTGTCTGGTACTGTAATCTCTTGTATGTCACTAAGCTTTGTTTGGTGACATGCTCCCATACAAGAAGTCTTACGTACTGGAAGAAAAGGAGCTCCTTTGGTCTGACTGCTAATGCAATTTCACTGGCAGATCCTTCAGGTATTGTTAGTTCCAGTGTCTATTGTAGCCAACAGAAAAATCTCTGACTCACTGAGTTTGAATCAGGTCCATAGACCCCTGCTGATAAATTTCTTAAGATTTGGCTCTTTGGGGAGTTAAGTATCCAACTGATAGTTCCAAAACTGTATTTAAATTAACCCTCTTAGTTCAGAGGAGCACCTTACCCTTTATAGTCTCATAAGGATTTGCAATGAAAAGGGATCTAACAGGTAGAATTATGCCCAGGTCCTCACCTGGTTACCACACTTCCACAAAGTCTACCCAGGAATTAGAGGTTAGAGCTGAACTGAGTCAGAGAATCATGCAGAACAAAAGTAGCAGTAGGCTAGGTCATAGTGATGCCCCACTGCATGGAACAATAGCTACTATCAATAGCAAGGGCTTCTCCTGTCAGAGGTCTAGCCTCTCTTTGCTTGAGCAGATGAATTTTAACTTATTGCTATAAATGAAATAACAGCACCAGGTGAACAGAATTAGGTCCATTTTCAATGTCTAACTACTTTTTGGCATACAAGCGATTAGGAATTTAGTCACATTTCTTTTAATTATTTCTGTTTGTTTGGTTCTGCTTCAGTTTTCACTTTGCCAGGGGGTTTCTTTCTTACTGCTCTACATTTTTACTTAATCTTACACATGATCTTTCTTTGCTTTTCCTTGTTTCTTCTCCACATGCTAATCAGTCTGCCAGGCCATTCTTAGTCTCCCAAGGGCCAACATGCTTTTAGCTGCTCTCCATAACCTCTGCCCTGTGTCTTTCTCAGTATTTCTTAGATGTCTTGCTTTGACTCTGTTGCACTGTCTTCAAGAAATCTGTTTGACTATGGAGAAAAAGGCATGCAATGAGGCATCAATAAAGGGACAAAGATCAGGTACCTTGAGGAGGTAGAACATCAATAAAAAAGAAAGAAAGAATGCCTCTGACGAAGATAAAGCAGCATGATTCACAGCTCTGGAGAATACTAGGCAGGCAGGAAATGTTTGTAAGGTAAATAATGGCCTAAGATCAGAAAAAGAAAACAAGAGCAGATGAAGCATAGTATTAAACAGAATTTAAATAAATCTTTAGCAGGAAACTGCTTTCTTGAACTATAGGGCACTGAACAGCATTTAATTAAAAATATGTGTTTGATCTTCTCATATGACTACTTTTGTAATAGCTTGCCATTATTTTGGTGATAATGAGGCCAGAAGGGCTGATGTCCTGTACTGAATAAGATTTAAATAACAGAACTTGCGCTGAGGTCAGTGAAAAATCTTTGATTTACTTCAGTGGACCCATCAGCTTGCCTGTTCTTGGATCTGAAAAGCAATTTTTAGCTTGACACCTACTGTTTTATCTCATTTTCTCTCTCATTTAGTGTTGTAGCTGGTGAATACAGGGCTTGGAGCTGTGCGTAATGCCCTGCTAGGGGAATCCTTGACCCCTTTCACAGTCAGGACTGTCTTTGAATGGACAAGTAAAATCATCCCTCAGGACTGTGCGAAAAAGTTAGACGAAATCTCAGCAATTGGGTATCTTTGCCTTGGACTTCATCATGAGCAAAATTAAAGTAGTTTATATTAGTGTGCAGCTGGGCAAATAACAGCTGAATAACAGTTTCTTTTTTCAGAAATACATGGTGGTATTTTAAAAACAGATGTATGTAGTGTAATTTTTGCCCTTCACATTTGCTTTTCAAGATTAGTTGTTCTGCAGTGAGTAGTATTAAATAGGCTAAAGATCTATATGTATGCCATTGTTGTTTGCCAACATTAAATCAGAAGAGCTTTAACCATATATTGCCTATGGGATGCTCCTCATTTACATTATCAGAGGGTTTGACTGACATCTTAGATACCAACTGTAGGAATTGCTTTTTATATAGAAATTTTTTTTACGAATATTGGTAATGGTTTAGCTCTAGGGCTTTGCTAGTATGTTATAGATGAGAGGAAAAAGTACGTAAACGAAAAATGTATTAATGTTTGTTCTATAAAGTCAAATAAGTGATTTAGCAATTGGTAAGACCCTTATAAATCACTGCAGACTGTGTTTTCAGCAAGCTTCTGAAAATGAATCTGCAGTCCTGTTTAACATACCCAGGCCTGCCCAGAGCACTTGTCTCATATAAGTCAATTCTGTTCATTTCCGAACTCTTATGAAATATAAGTCTTGATTCTCAGATTACCAAATCCCTTACTTGTGGGAAGAAGAGCTGAGTGCTGTGGAGAAGATACTCCACATTGGCAGCACAGAACTCCTGGTTTGTAAAACTCTTAGGAGAGAACAGTTCTTCCATCATCAGCTTTTTTATGTATTATATAATGCTCTTGGTGGCAATGACATTATAAAAAAGGTGGTGTTAGGTCCTCAGTGAGTCATAGGAGGAAATTTTTTACCATGAGAATGGTGAGGCATTGGAAGTGGCTGTCCAAGGAAGTTGTGAATGCTCCATCTTCGGCAGTGTTCAAGGTGAGGTTGGACAAAGCTTGGAGCAGCCTGGTATTAGTGTCAGGTGTCCCTGCTCATGGCAGGGGTGCTGGAACTTGATGATCTTAACATCCTTTCCAAGCCAAACCATTCTATAATTCTATTCTATGAATTTTATAAAGCTTGTAATTAATTTTTTATATAACTAAAAAAAAAAAGCCTAAATGTAGATAAGCAACTGGAACTCTTGAAGCTGGAGATATTAGATTTCAAATTGTATTTTAAGGATACAAATCCTATTTTTCTATTTTCTTGCAAACTTGTAAACTGCAGACCTTGTTCAGGCTGAGTGTCAGGGTGTAGGGCTTGAAAGCAGATAAAATCCCCAAGAGTAACTCACATACAGTGCAAGTTACTCTGAATAGTAAAATCAGATGCCTCTGGGTATGGTAGTAGTGCAACACTTCATGACAGACAATATTCTGTTAGATTTAAACTCGTTTTTGTAACTGTAATGAAGTATCTGTTTCTCAGTTTCTGTAACACTTGCTCGAGGTACATTACACATATAATTAAGCATGATTAAATGATAATTGCAGTCTTTTCACAAAGTAATTCCATGGTTGTTTATGCTTTGCAGAAAGTAGATGGCATTTATTTTGCATGTGTCAAGGAAAAGCTCTAAATGTTAAAGAAGTTGCTAAGGAATAATCACCAGAAATTTACAAAGGGATTACTAGGTATCATATGCCTGGGACTGAATAAAGGACTACACAAATTTCTATTAAGATTTTTTTTTTTCTCCAAAAAGGCATTATTTTTGTACTATTTCAAGAAAAGTCATGGTAAGTGAAAGCATCTGTATTCATTTATATGTGATATATTATTTGAGAGCTATCATGTTCCTTTATTTATAAAACCATTCTTTTGTCAGCAGTACAGAAGACCCTTTTTGTACCTAATTCTTGAGACACATAAAGCATACGCTGTGGCTCTTTTGCTTTGACATCTCTTCTTTTGAACAGGGATAATACTACAAGCAAACCACACCCTGCTACTTTGTATGTTATTAAAATATTCATCAACACTGGCTTCATCTGTGTTAACTTTTTAGTTTGTGAAGCAAATCTGATTATCCGCACTCGAGTGCTTTGTTTCACATCCCATGTTTTGGTGCGGTTGTGTATCAGGCATAGTGGATTCCTTTCAAATGAAGTTAAACAGAAAGAAGAGCTGTAGGAATGCACATAATGCTTTTCAACGAGAAAGTCCATCACAGATCTAGGCTGAAAAAGAACCTCAAAATGTGTTACCTGAAGATGTCAGGCCCTCATCACTAGCTCTCTGGCCCTGCAGATCCACTTCTTCTGCCTGCCACTGTATTCCTTATGTAAGCACAGCCTTTGGCCCCAAGTCTCAGATGATGTGAAAAATAGGCATGTCTTAGGCATAAATTCTTCCTGGGGGTGGAGGTAACAGCAGAGTCCTGTACTGTGCTTCACAGCTGCTGCTGTGGAAGCTCCTGTGCTGCTCTCTTGATTTGAGGTTTGGAATGAGACTGCACACTCCTGCTTTCAACATCTTATTCCTATCTGGAGGACATTTCAAATGGAAACACATCCCTTTTAAATCTGACAGGAACAATCACAAAATAATCCTAGGAATAGAATTTCCCTGAAATAGATTTGGATATTTATCATTGTGGTTGGTATTTTCTTTTTTAAAAAAATTGCTTGCTTCCTCTTTAGGAACACCCTGTTCTACAAAAGCAGTTTGCATGTAGCGAGTCCTCAGTCCTGATGGAACAAGTATTTAAATATAGGTTCAATATTAAGATGGTAATTTATTTTAATTTTATTAATTGCTAATAGTATTGATCATAGAAAATCTCAACATGGCTCAGACACCTGGGATTATTTTGCCCAGAGAAGTCAGTGCAGATCTTGCCAATGTTCATAGCTATTTGATGGGGGTGTAAAGAAGAAGGACCCTGGCCCCTCTCAGACACTAAACTAAAACACAGGAAATTCTTCGTGAACATAACAAAACACTTTTCTACTGTGAGGGGAGTTGAGCACTGGAACAGCTTGCCAAGTGAGGCTGCAGTTTCCATCCTCAGAGACATTCAAAACCTGACAGGATTCAGCCCTGGGCAGCAGCCTGCGGTTTGTTACTGAGCAGTAGAGGTTGGACTAGAGGGTCTCCAGAGGTGGTTTCTGACATCAATCAATGTGTGATTCTGTATTATGTTTTACTAGATGTGTTTCCTCCACCCAGACCATAGCATTGACTTAGGGATGATATCAATCTATGCCTTGTGGTATCTAGACATTGCAAAATCTTGCTGTAAGACTGTGTAGGATATACTGGTTGGAGCCCTCTTTTTTTCTATGTTCTTTTCAAGTTACTTTTGCACTGTAGAAGGCTTATGCTCTTTCTTCTCTAGTGCTTCTGTCTAGTGACTTTTTTCCCCTCTAAGACTTGTCTGCTTGAAAGGCATGTCAGAAAACTTACAGAAACCAAGACAAGTATTAAATACAAAAAGTCTCTGGAGGTGAGATATGCTGTGCATATCCTGCTACAGTGAAGTAAAAAATTACCACTCAGGTGTCTAAATCAACTAATTAATCCATACTACATTAATTATGAAAATGAAAAACTAATCATAGCCTATTTGCCTAAAAACAAATGTGAGTGAATGTGAATTTTTCAAGGCTGGCCTGATCCAGCATGCTCTGAAAGTCTGCTGGAGGTACCAAGCAGAACTGAGCAGTGACTGGAGGTAAGAGCAAACTTATTTATTTTACCCCATTTTCAAAAGCAATAAAAAAATTATCAGCCTTCTCTTGGTAACGAATTCAAGATTGTTCCAATCTTCATGGAATATTTCTGTAAGCTTTTGCCATTTCTGGCTTTGTGTGAGGTTTATGGGTTCTTCAAATATTCTTATAAGCATGTGTTCTTATAAACATGTTTCATAGAAGAAAAATTATAGTGTTGGACGATAAACATCTATCTGTAATATTTACAAATTTCAGTCTCTGTTGAACTGCATGTTTACAGCTTTAGACAAGACTAGCAATCTTTTAGTGATTAAGTGAGATTTCTGTGTTGGTTTTGATTACTGTGGTAAGCAAAGTGTATCTGCAAGTGACAGAGTCAAATGTATCCCAGCCAGAACAGAAGGGATGTTAAATCTGAAATACCCCTGTTGGTTTGCATTTCCATCTTTCTGTTTATCACAGCAAATTATAGTCCTGAAGAGACTAGTCTGGATCTAAAGCTTAACCTACTTTCCCGTAACATCTGTTCCTAAGGAGTAAAACCATATGAATTTGTACATGCTGATTCGATTTCAAAGGGAGACGCTTCCTGTGAAAAGCGTTTCCACCAGTTCATTGAAACATAATCCAAATGCTGTCTTGGGGACAAAAATGAATAATACAAAACAGGCTGAGATCAAAATAAAAGTAGGGAGCGGGACAGGGATTTTCACAGCAATGATTTCCATTGAAAGCCAGTGCAGTTAAACAAATGCGAAGTTAACCCAAAATAACAAATAAAACAGGAACAAAGAAAATTCTTGAAAACAAAACTCAAGTGGGAGAAACTGAGTTGAGAAGCACAGTCATGTGACAGAAATAATGAAAGAGGAGGGGAATAATGGCAAAGTGCAGATTTTGAACATTAAAGCAACTCTACAGGAAAAGAGAAAGTATATTAAGTTTTGGTGGAAAGAAATCAGCCTAAGGGCAGCAGAAAATCATTCTTGACTTAAATCAATATGAAAATAATACTGCCATACTTCATGTAGGTAGTGACAAGAATGGATAGGTTTCTGAAGAAGTAAACTTCTCAAGAAAAACAAAAATAAAAACATTATCACAAATTTTCATCTAAGGATAATTTCAACTCTTGCGCTGAAGGGTGTCACAACAATAATCCAGTGGTAGAGAATCTAGCCTAGAAATTAAGTAGGCACAATAATAAATATGGAAGCTAGATATTCTGTGTTGTTGTGGGTTATGTCTTTGTTGTCACCATAATGTAGAAGTAAATGGCAAATATTTGTGCATTTGTTTTTTGACTCTTTATCCAGAATCCTTTTACACAGGGGCAATCATTTTACATTACTGGAGGATAAGGGGCTTGCTTTCTGTTTGAACTAGGAATGCGATTTCTGTTTTTAGAAAGTTCAATTTCCTTCGCATCTGCTGCCTTTATGTTTGAGTTCCTGGTGGCTGGGAAGTGCTCTATCCTCATGTCACAGCTTTAGTGAGAGACAGTGTTCAAAGTTGCTTTCTTCCTTTTGAATGTGAAAAGAAAATTATATCTCTTTGCCAAACAGGAGGTGAAAGCCAGGCTGCAGAATGGGTTACATTCCTGTTTCTGTAAGGATCACTTTAAGAGCCTCCAGATGGAGTGTAGCAGTGTTAACTACTGTTGAGGCACCACAAGTGCCACACACTCACAGAAATGTGGGTAATGTGCTTGCAGTATCCAGAATATCCGTTAATGGATGTTACTTCTAAGTATTCCAAGATGTGGGAAAGGAAAATGTTAAATGGCGGAGGAAAGGACACAGGATGGAAGGAAACTGGAGGCCATGAAGAAAATTTAGATATAAATTTAATAAAGCAGGAGAAGAGAAAATGGCCTGATGACTGAAATGTATTTTACTGTGAGGCCATTTGCTTCATAACATATCCTTATCCACTGAATTTTCTAGACATGAAAATTATGAGATTTAAAAATAGAATATATTACTGAAGCTGCAGGTAGGTGCAATTCCTGCCTTGTATACCTGCTGTGAATTCAGGGTTTTTATTTTGCAGTTTTCAGGACTTGGCTAGACTAAGTTTTAAGCAGGCTGGTCTGCATGCAGTTGTATTGGATTTGCCTGGCAAGGCTTTGTGGCAGTAGGGTTTCTGTGAGAAGCTGCTGGAAGGTTGCCCTGTGTCCAATAGTGCCAATACCATCTGGCTCCAAGACACACTATGTGATAACATATTTAAGAAGTGGGGAAAAACCTGCTGGGAAACACAAGGTGGAAGAGGAGAATGAGAATATGATAGAAACAGCTCTGCAAACACCAAGGTCAGTGAGGAAGGAGGTGAGTAGCTGCTCCAGGGGTCAGAGCAGAGATTGCCCTGCAGCCTGTTGTACAGACCATGGTGAGGCAGGCTGTGCCCCTGCAGGGGGTCCACAGTGGATCAGGTATCCACTTGTATCAGGCAGACTTGCCTTGGTTGTTGACATAGACTGAAGTATTTGTGGTTAGCAGCCAGGGACATCATCTTAATTGAAGTAAATTTCTCTTTGACTTCCTAATGATTTCCAGTATTTGGATGTAAGTATTATTATTGGCATTATAGTATTATTATTTACTTTTTGTATATGTATATATTAATTCACCTTGCTTATGGAAGTCTTTTTCAATGCCTTTTGATAAAGTTCAGCTTTCTCTTAAATGTATGTAATTCCTCTTAAGTTATTCCCACTTCTGTGACAAAATGAACTTTTTATTATCTATGTAACCTTGACCAAATCAGTGGGACAGTTTCTTCCCTGGTGAAATGAGAATATAAACCCTTTCTTTCTGAAATTAATTCACACTTTCAAGTGAAAATCACATGAGAAACAGGCATAGTTAGTTATCAGAATTCATGCAAGAGGAGGTGCCACATCTGTGGATCCCTGTGCAACACTAGGGCAGGTCGCTGATGCCACTCATTTCCCTGATATGTAAATGTGCTGCTGTTGGAGCACATAATCAATTTATTTTTTCAAATAATCCTTACGAATATCATAAAATAAAACTTCAAACTCTCAGTTGATGTCTGATTTTTCTGATCAGAGAAACTTCCAAACAAATGGAGTTGAACACTGGCATTATTGTGATTTAAAAAGCAGAGAATCTGGGCAGACTGTGGTGAATAGCATTTCTCATGTTGAATTCAGTGCAATCAGGTTTCCCATCTTCTGTCCCTTCATCACGCTGTTTTTCATACTTATTACTTCAGTAATCACAAGTGAATATAGCTTTGCTGTGAGAAGCGTGTGTTCTCTAGCAGGCAGAAAGGTAGCATGTGGGGGTATTTTTTGTATATTCAAACCTTATCCAGGGAATTTGAGATTTTATTTTTTTAGCATCCCTGTCTTCCTTTAAAATGCACCTTGTAATTTCTTTTCTATAATCTCTTCTTTTTATTTTTAACTGTTTTCTCTTTTTTTATTTTTTGTGCAACAGAAATCTCCTGATTTTACATGTTTATTTATCATGACATTTACTAATTACTTTAATATAACACTCTAGAAGCTCAGGTATTATATACATTTGTATCTAGCATGATACCATATTGGATGTCTAGTGAAGTTACCTTTGTAGCTGTAAGAGGTGTAGTTCTTTGTCAAGCCTCTGTCGACTTCAATAAAAGAAACAATGAGCATGAAGATTATCTGGGAATTTATTTCTGTTCAGAGAACTGCTTTTTACAGTGAAATTAGTGGAATATTAAAGGTGTGTCCAGCTACATGGCGCATCATTTGTATGAGCTAGCACATCTTTATTAAGTGCATTTAGCTATTTTGCAAGCCATTTCATGCCCTTGCTCAAAGAAGTTAGGGCGCCTTTTCCTTACAGAATGTGAGAAAACCAGTATAATTTTACAAGAAGTTATTTTAGGGTCAGCTTACAGAAAACTAAATGAACTGGCACTCGCAGTTCCCAACAGATGGCAGCCAAAGTGACTAATATTGGAAGATCTGCTTTAAGGATTCTGGTCATGTTTCCACTGGTTTGCAGATGTTCTGTGAAACAACCTACAGTTTCATTTAAAACAACAGTATTAATCACAGTTTTGATATTTTTAAGTATTCTGTCTGAAACCTTGTGTCTTTCAGTGCTGAACAATAACAACCAAAATGGAAACATTCTCTTTCCTTTCTCCCTCCCTGTTAGATATTTATCTCTCTCACGTCCTGGGTTTCTGCTGCCTCTGTTGAGTTCCCCAGCAGCTCTGCCTTTGGCTGCATTGTCTTTCTCTCCTGTGCTTGCTTACTGAGTGATTAATTGGTCTCTCTTGCGATACCTTGATTTTACCCTCATATTCTTTTTGCGTCACTGTTGAAGAGATAAATAGTTTAAATTATGAACGTTAACAGGCAGCAGATAATTGTTTTGTGGGTGAATGTCTGAAGCTGAACTTCTGAAATCTCAGGCAGATGCCTCCTACTTGCTAGCTGCAGTTGGTGAAAGACTGATGAAAGTTTGGATAAGACCCACACTAAACAGAAGTGCTGCATCCTGAAACCAGGTTGTAAAAAGAGGTGACACAAAACTGCCGTTCAGGAAGCTGATCACTTGCTGTGCTTCTGCATATAGACTGCTTAGGTTATTTGGGGGCTTAGAGGTTTGTAAAGAAGGTGAAGAGATTGACTGGAAGAAAGATCCTGGGAGTGGGGGAAGGTCATGGTGATCAGAGAGATTTGTGGAGATGAATGTTGGAGGATTTCGAGGGATCTTGGCTGATAATGTCAGAGACTGGTAGCTGCCAGCAGTGGCAACATGACTTTCTGCCTAACCTTCCTAGAATCATGGAATAGTCAGGGTTGGAAGGGGCCTTCAAAGTTCATCTAGTCCAGCCCTCATGCTGTAAGCAGGGATATCTTCTACTGAATCAGGTTGTCCAGAACCACATCCAGCCTGGCCTTGAATGTCGCCAAGGATGGCACACTATTAGGACACTATTTTGGGAACCCTGTTGCTTTTTAGCTATCACTGGGG
>JANHGB010045152.1:0-32753 GCA_026283785.1 Coracopsis vasa | reverse complement strand
CACATGGAATAATCCACTCCCTGCCCAGAACAGTCCACTCTCCTATGCCAAGAGAGGCCAGCTCTGGGTCTCTTCCTCTCTTCCAGATCCGCCTCAAGCACCACACTGGGATGAATGTTTCCCTGCCTGTCATTCCCAAGACCTTTATGCCTACCTCTTGATGGTCATAGAATCATAACATGGTTCGGGTTGGAAAGTACCTTGAGACCATGCCACATAAGCCACATTCAACCTGGCCTTGAACACTGCCAGGGATGGAGCATTTACCATGTCTTTGGGAAGCCTGTTCCAGTGCCTCACAGATCATTATTAGAAAGATTGGGGTCCCTGTTTCCCCAACTGCTACCTCTCACTCCACACTTTGTTTCTACTGATAAACAAGGATATGAAATAGGGAAAGTGGTCCAAAACTTGCTCCTCAGAGTTATGACTGAGGAATCTGTCCCCTCCCTTTCCTCTTGGTATACATCACCTGTCCACCTACATCCAAAATATGTTTCAGTTGAGTCATGCTTAGGAAGATACAGCAATCCTCTTAGTGCTATTATACAACTGATTAGGTTTCCCTAATCCAGCCATGTCCAGCGCAGACACCCTACCCAGACCAGGAGCACTCCGCCACTGCTCCCCCACCTTCCTTCTGAGGCTGTGCATCAAAATAAGGCAGGCTGCAATGTGCATGACGGGTTACTGAGGTGTCAGGAACTAAACCCTCTGCAGGGATGGCTGGATTATAGGACAGCTGAGTGGGTGTATAAATCACTGAGTGCAGCTCAGCAAAACTGAGGGCAAAGCAAGCACCCTCCAGTGCCAAAAGATATGGATAAAGCACTGAGCAAAGAAGGCAGGAAGGTTATCTCATTTGACACTGAGAAAACAAAGAGGAAAGTAAACACTTTGGAGAGTTAGAAAGACAGGAGAAAACACAGAGAAAGACCAGCCTCAGAAGGGGGTTGTGTTTCTAGAAGCATCTGAGAAATACTGCTGGGAGATGAATGGGATGATGCAGTTTACAGAAACATAGAGAATAGGAGGGAAGGTGAAAGCTGGATTAGAAACATCAGCAGGAGTATATAAGGAGGGCTGTATAAGGCATGAAGGCAAGGACAAGGAACTTCAAGTCCAAAGGGGATCAGACAAAGCAATGCAAACAGAAAGGCAATGTGTTCTGCGTGGCAGAAGAAAAGGGGAGGTTTTAGCATGCCCTTTTCTCTGGCTAGAGAAAGGGAGCTGGCTTTCAAGCAAGTAGGAGAGGCAGAAGATGTTGAAATAATCAAGAAGGAGGAGGGCTAAGACATGAACAAGGGTCTAGGTGTTGAGAAAAAGAAGAAGAGATGGATTTTCTATACCTGGTAGAGGAAGAAACAAGTTGGAGAGGATACAAGGGAGAAGATAACTGGCCTCTGTATTACAGGAGTACATGACTGGGAGGATTTTTTTATCATTAGGAGTGATAAAAAGACCAAAGTGAAGAGAATTCAAAGGAAAAGACAAGCAGCTTTTTAACACTATTCAGCCTGAGCTGTGAGCATTTGTTGACTGAGAGTTGCAGAGACGGTGTGTGACAGGTCAGAGTGCAGTATGTCTAGAAGTTGCTTTAGGTAGTTGAGCCTCAATATGGCAGTGTGATCATCTAGAAAGCAGACATCAAGGACAAAGCCCTTTTGAGATCCACAGTACTCACGAGGATGGGGCGCTGACACATGGAACACTATGTGTGACTCAAAGTTGGAAGAAGAAAGTGGAATAAGGGTATGCGCTATGTAAAATAGGGAGCACCAGGAGACCCCTGCCATTTGCCATGAAGAAGCTGGCACAGCATTGCTTATAAAACACAGAGGGCAAATTAAAGAGGGTCTGGGGTGGAAGAAGAGAAGAGAAGAATGAAGCAGTGACTGACTACACAATCAGTTCAGAAGGAAATGAAAGGGGAAGATCAGTGCACTGGGATCCTATTTAGACTCCAGCACAGCCACATGGCTCATGTGAATCTATGCTGTCAAACTTGGGAAGTCAGAAGAAAACTATTTTGAGCTTGGGGGAAGGAAGCAGAATGCTAAAACATGAGTTACTGGGGAGGTCTCACACTTCCTTAATGGCACAGCTAACCAACTATATGGCCCAAGTTAGCCACTGGACAAGTGACTGCAGGCTGTCCTGAGGCCAAGGGCAGGCCTGCCAGCTGCTCTTTTCCTCCCCTTTGAGGAATATTAATAAGGAACTTGCTTGCTATTCATCAGGATCCTCTGGGTACTACTGGACCCTGACAAACAAAAGCCCTGGCTCCATTTCTTTGTATAGGATACAGCCGGTGAAGTACAACAGTGGACCACCACTGCAAACCCTTCTTCTCTGCTTCTGTCACTTAGGCAAAATGTAGGATGGGGGTGAGACAGACACCCAGCACCTTCTCATTGCTCCTTGAAACAACTCAACCACAACATAGGATCCAAACGTCCCTTGCAAGTCACCAAAGCAATATGGCGAGAAGGGCTGATGAATGCTGAGGTCTTTGTGCTGACAGGCCTGAGCACAGTGTGTCACTTAAGGTAAATCAAGGCTGACAGCCAGGACTTTTACCTTCCCCACAGCCTTTAAACAGAGCCAAATGGAGTGCACGCAGGAGGACAAAGGACAGGCAGAGGAGTGGTAGCAGGAGGGTAAGCAATGGTGGGAAGGAAGGGCTTGAGCATCCCTCTGGGATAGCAGGTAGGGATTTCAGGGGAAGCAGCAGACGGGTGGTGAGCTCTGTGTCGAGTGTAAATCCATGGGAGGCAGCAGGGCACCGGGGCTGAGATCCTGACCTTGGGCCAAGGCAATCTGCTTTGTAACTGGCGGCAACTGTAATCCAGTCTGCGAACAGATGGTATGGGGAGGAAAAAACACAAGATACAAACGTAGGCTTTCCAGTATCTGTTCCAAACCCAGCCAACCTTCAGCAGGAAGGTGATTAAAGCAGCAAAGAGTAAGGGAAAGCCAGGCAGACTTCCTCTCTTTGGAATGAGTGGTGAAGTTGGATGTCACAGTCCTGGTCCCACAGGACTTGGTGGCTGGGGGTACTCTGGCTGAAAAGCATAAGCTCTCTCTTAGCCACTCACAGTTTCTAAGGGATGACAAACAGGGAGGGGTTTGGTTGCTATTCTGGCCAGTCCTCAGCTCCTGTATTGGCATCCTGAACATCTTCACTCACACTGTTGCTTCTTGTCCTAAGGAGCTGTCAGGAATCTTTTGCTATAACAGCTCCACACATAAAGACATCAGATATCAGCAGGGCAGTGACACGAAGCCCTAGTGTGCAGGACAAAATTTGCAAGGTACCATTATACTCTAAGCAGCAACACCCAAGAAGCCCTGTGTTAAAATACTCAGAAATGTGACAGAAAAGTCCAGACCTGGCACTGAACTTTGTTATGTTATGAATTGTGTTATGTTCTATGTTTGAACTTTGTTATCTCTCAGTAGAAGGTGAACAGTAAGCTGGTATCCCTGCTTACTGGCCTAGGTCATGTAGCCACTGGTTATTGGACTGAGCCAAAACTGCTGTAACTCAAACTACTTCACTGGTTTGGCTCAGATTTCAATCCTGGAATCCATAGTTTTGACAGTCTGAAGTGTATTTCAGAAATAGATAATCAAGTAATAAAAAATGGATGCAAAATACTGTAGTTGCTGGCATTAAAACATTGACACTGCTATACGTTCGGGGACCATTACCATTACCAAAGGAAGTACTCAGCAGCAAGTATATAAAATCCACCTACTATAAACACTTAACCTGTTTGTACATCATCAGTATCCAATAGCACTGTGATATTTGAAGCCCTGAAAACACAATTCTTCATAAGACTAATGGACCTACTGGTTTCTAATGAGTTTACCTGGTGTCCTTCCACATTCATTGCAGAGTCATCCTTGTTGAAATGCCCAACATGCAATGCAGGTTCATGCTGACAGGCCATGAGCTCTAAAGTAAGGTATTTTCCTTGTAGCTTTTTGAATTTATGATGCTTCAGCACTTGAGACAAATTGGGATAAGAAATGTAGACATATTTTCCTGTGTAGCTCCATGACCCGAAGCTCAGTGGGTTCTTCACCCTTTCCCACTACGTGGAAGAAGCCTGGTGTTCAATCATAACAATTCACTCCCCGCCCTGGTATACAAATGTATCTCCACTAGGAGTAATACAATTCCAAGTATAAAGACTTGTTCTGAAGAAAATGTTTTGCTTTTCTGCCATATTTTTGTTACAGCAACCTTCACTAACATGCATGACCGTGGATGAGCTTTCTATGAAACAGAGAAACCCTGTTGCCTTCGTATTACTGCAGGGGAAAGTAAGGCAGGGAGAAAACATACAGCTATTTAACTGGGAATAGGAGGACAGCACTGATAGTTGATCCCTGGCATAACCCCTCTGAACTCAGAAAGGACAGCAACCCCCAGCAAGAACAAAAGCAGGTGCTGTCTTTCTCAGAGTGAGCCGTCTCAATACTGTGCTCCCCGCATGGCAGAGCGGGTGCCAACGTCTCAGATGGGCAAACAAAGCAGAATTCCCATATCACATAAAGGAAAAAATGGAAGTCCATATGAAAGCTTAGGAACAACAATGACACCAGTGCGGGAAGAGATGTGGTAATGCTTTAACATAATCCTGCCAGTGCTCTCCTCCTGCCCTGCAGCACCTCTAACTCTCCCAGCCCTAGGTTTCCCAAACCCAGCTATGCCAAAATCCCTTGTTCCTGCCCTATGGCTCCTGGACATGCTAATCTCATGAAAGCTCTGCCAGCACAAGACTGGACAGTGCTCTGACAATGTTCCCTCATGAAAAATGACACTTCCAAAACAAATGCTTCAGCTTAATGGATGTTAGGCTGCTGCGATTCTGAGTCATTAAACTTGCACCTCTGACAAACACTCTCAGTATGTTCTTCCTAATTACCAGAACCAAGCAGATTTAGACAGGGCAAATATAGCAGGCTCGTCCATTTCCTTACTGTAGCCTGACTTATTCTTTTCCATTTCCTCTCTCCTATCTCGCCCTAGCTCTGCTTATTTATTGCACTAGCGTGTGCTGTTTTGCCTTGCAAATCCTTTTGCACAGAGACATCCCCTCTCAGCCAGAGTTTTAACAGAGAAATTCTCCTTCCCCCATTCCTCATTCTTTCCCTGCTCATTAGCTTTGCTAAGCCCCTTTGGCTGTGAATGTACAGCAGCATTTATACTGACCGACAGTGACCTAGCAAGAGGACACTGACATTATTGCCTCTCAACTTGCTGGGATCTAGATGTCTATCCTTCTGCTGTTACCAGGCGCTCTGTCCATCTTAATTCCCACTGACTTCAATGTAGCATGTTTGTGATTTGAGTCTCTCCTCCTTATCTTCATTTTCTTCCTCTCCATCTGCTTTTATTTCCCCCTCTCCATCTCTCACCTCTCCTGAACTTTGCATTCCAAACCCTCTGAAAACACCCCTTCAAAAGAAGCTGCTACTTGACAACTGGCTGTGCTGGTAAGGTGATGCAAACAGGTAGGCACTTGAACATTGCTGGAACAAGGACCATCACTCGTTTTTCCTGCAAAGTGCCTACCCCAATGGGGTCACATTAGACTGCTCCTCAAAACACAGATATGGAGGGACCACAAAGATCAATGCATCTAGTTGTATGTGATAACAAGAAACAACATGGCAACCTTTAATGCAGAACAGTCCCTAATAACAAAAGATGTACAATTAACCATTAGGCTATTGTGCTTTTCCGCCCCACTTACTCCTTATTTTCCCTCATTTCCAACAAGCTTTTTATGTTAATATCCTCTTTCTCTCTTTCTTGTCTTCATCCTCTCCCTTCTCCTCTTGCTTTGTTCTCTTGCTCTTGAAGCCTACCTTTCTCCCCTTTGGCCAAGCACGCATTGAATTTCATTGTCAAAAGATAAAATAAAGACCTCAAGGGTTATGAATTATCTGTCCTATTTTAATAATTAAAGATGAATATACAGAGCCAAGGCAGCTTAGGCATTTGTCTGAACAATCACATTATATCAGAAATGTCTTGTGTTGCCCCTAGTGAAATACATCAAAGAAATTCCCACCCCTGTATATATGGCAGTTGTCCTAGTCCTGCCCTGGGACCATAGAGCAGCCAATCAACCTGGATTTGATTAGGGGCTATATATTTTTAGTTTCAATGGATAGAGTTTGATGGCTTTTTATAATTTGCATCTTACAGCTAAAGAAAAGCAGCTTATTACTAAATGCAAATAAAATGAAACGAAGTCCAGCTGTCTGAATGCAGATAGAAATTACATAAAGCCCATGAGGCCCTCTGGAGATCTTAACTTGTCAAGAGAACATGGTCTGAGAGAGCAAAAACCCCTGCTTCAGAGGAGCTGCAGCCAGCAGTGTCTCAAAAGAGTGATGCTGATTCTAGTATGACTTAAGAAAGCATGAGCATAAATGAAGAAAGAACTGGAAGAGCTGAGAGGAAGGGATGGTGAAAAGGTTTGTAACTTGAAGAAAAGAGCTGTCTAGTTTTTAAGAACACCCTGACTTTGGTTGACAGCATTCGGCTCCACAGAATGACATGGTTAATCAGAGATGTAGGAGAGAGCAGAACTTGCCCCCTCCAGCTTCTCAAAGAGTGAGTGGAACAGGAAGAGAGGAAGGAAGAAAAGTTATAATGAACTTTCAGTCCTTTAGAGAGGAGAGAGAAGCAGTGACTGCATGCCCTGACTGGAGCTGAAGCTGTCTCAGAAAGAAAGAAATACAAAGGAAAGGAGAAATACTTCTTACAACCTCCCAATTACACATGGACCAGACAGAATCTATCTTTACCCAGGGAAAGGGCCAAAGGAGACCTTCACAACTCTGCTTTTCAGGTAGAGATAAGGGCCATATGTCCTAGTGGTGCCAAACAATCTAATAACTTGCCGGTAAGGGCTGCAGGCTTCAGCCTACCATGAAATGAACTGACTCTAAAGCAGAGGAAATGATGCAGTCCTTTCTCCTAATCCCTGCCTCCAGAAAGGCATTCATGCCTCCTGCAAAACTCAGGCTAGCACAGCAGTGGAGCCTGTATGCCAGGCCCCATGGACCACATGTGGGTACTTAAGCCATGCTCAGTTCTCCCCCTGCCACCTCTCATCATCCCCCTCTCTGACAATGGATGCAATGGAGGCCATTTCACAGCCTCCACTCCTTTTTCTTGCGTGACATGTAACAAGAAGAGGAACACTTATGCTTCACTATTGCCAGAGGTGAGAATACTCTGGATGCATAGTTGAGTTTATGCTGAGTAACAGAGAGTTTCACTTTGCCCTAAGAACTTCGTTACCAGGCCCTGATGCTGTACTCCTGCTAGCTTCTCTTGTGTCATTATTTTCAGAGAAGCAGATCAGGCGTTTGACCTGTTTGGTTTAATTCATTCAAACATACTAAACGTGTGCAATGGTCTGGGTCACTACCTTCTCAGTCCAAACACGCTTTACCCGTTCTTTCCTTTCGATTACACAAACCAAAAACAGGACTGAAACTGCCCACATGTTCAAATCCCCAAATCTGAACTTGCCTCACGAGCTGTTCCCTGAACTCCTTACAGAGCTGTTCAAGGAGGAGATGCTTGCACCTTGTCCTCTCTTTCTGTCGCTCTCAGCAGGATGCAGTTGACAAGTAGGACACCAAGCAGTAGGGGCACAAGGGAGTGGGTGAGGTGGTCAGTGTCAAGCAACAACTTCCACATTACCAGGTCCCCTCCACCTCTGTGTCTGTGTTGGCTCTCAGAACCCTCCTGATGGATTCAGCCATCACATGTCACCCACTGTACCTTCCTTTTCAAGCAGAGCAGCCGGGGTAATGCAGTGTTAGTGCATCCCTCCGTTCAGCCCTTGCAGAGCCCATCCCTAGACTGAGGAAGGGGGGGGAAAGCTTTTGAGGGGTGACACAGAACAAATGAATTTTTGTTCAATAAATCATTTTAGAGAAACTATTGACCCTAGGGCCTTTGAATGCATCAACCCATTCATAAAACCCTCATCTTCCCTGGTACCCTGTATACTTGCCTTCCTTTCCACTGTCACAACCACTACACTTCATTTTCTTTTCCTTTCTTTTGCTGTTTCTTTTCTCTCCCTTTTTTTCTTCATTTTGACCCCATAATCCTATCTTAACCTTCTAATCCTCTCTGCAGTTCCCTCTTCTTCTCCTGATCTCAGCTCCATATCATTCACAGGCTGCCACACTGACAGGAGAGAAAGAACAGCAGATATTTACCAAAGTATTACCATAAAGATTAAAGCTAGCAAATACCACGGCTCGCTCCTTCCCTCCAGCCCCTGGCCTAATGAAAACACTCTGCACTCCTTCCCTTTTCTTGGAGGCAAAATGACAAAGCCCTATAATCTCTAAGGTGGAAGAAAGAGAAGACCCAAAAGTGATTAAAAGGATAAAAAAGAGAGCAGAAAGGGAAAGAGAAGTGGGAATAATATTACTTAGCGCTTCTGTAGGACCTGACTGATGGTATTATGCCAACCTGCAGTATCTTGTGCTTTCCGTGTGCTTGCTTTCTGTCTTTACTCATTTCTTATCCCCAAGACTTGGAGCGTAAGTTCCCTGAAGGAGGATTGTCCTTTTTGTTCTCTGTATCCTCAGGGGTCAGAAAAAAGGGATATGATGCACAGTCCAGGCTCGCAGGAATAAGCAGACCTCAAGACACAATATCAGGGACGTGGCTATCACCAACTCTAGGCTGCAAGAAGGAAACTAAAGCCCAGCAAGATGGGGTCATTCATGCATGGAGATGGTTAGGGAAGTGGCACTACCAGAAGAATAGCTTGGACAGCCTGACTGCTGTCTGTCCCACAGCCTCACTGCAGCTGGGAAGTCAGCAGAAGTGGATGAGGGGAAACCACCAGAATGAGAGAGGGAAAGTAAAAAGAGAGGTAGGAAAAATGAGAAGAGAGAAATGGGAAAAGAATAAGAGAGGAGAGGTTAAAAGAGAACAGAAAGGTTAAAAAAGAAAAGAAGTAAAGCCAAAGGAAATTGAGGATGAAAGGGAAAATGAGAAAGAGGCAAGAAGTAGAAAAGAAAGAGCCAAGCTACACAGGGTCAAAGAGTAAGGAAGAGCTTCTCCAGCACATGGAAATAGACTGCTTGGAACAGGGGGAGGGAAGGATTTTCATGACAGCAGGAGCAAAATGCACTGTACAGCTTGAGGCCAGCATTTGCAAAATAGAACTCAGAAATACCGTGGCACTATAAACAAGATAACTTTATGTCCAGGCATGGTACACATATGCATGAAGTTCAGCCTTCTCCCTCACCCAGACATGTTCCTCTTCTACTTGCTTCACCATCCATCCACACATGCAGGCAGAGGGGGTGCTGTGCTGAGGCCATAGAATTTATTGGCAGAGCAGATGCACTGGAGTCCTGCTACGCACAGAGCTTTATTACAGAGGTAGAATTATGAGGACTGCACAGAGGACAACTGTGCACACAAAAGCTCAGCTCTGACCAACTCACAGCAACAAATCATGGCCTGTTTGGAAACCCAGGGTTTTCTGTGCATCAGGCACAGAGAGCAACAAACAAGCAACCCTCAGTTCAAAAACCCCAAACACAACCAAAACCCCAAATCCAACCTGCCTGTCATAGACATAGCCAACTCAAACAATTAGAGGAGCTTGATGTAATGAAAGCTTCATCTTTCTTCATATGTAAAAAGTCTGCAACAGTGGTTTTGCTGCTGGACTCCCCCATTCAAAGAAAGGGGCTATTCACTGCAGATAAAGCCGATCAGTGCAGTGGTGGATGTCACCCTCTCACTGTGCAGTGAGAATCATGCATTTGGCTGGACTGCTTCCATCAAAAGATCTCAAAGCACTTGATGAATAGCTCATTAAAGCCTGGCAGCACCTTTGGGAGATGGGGAGGGAGCAATGAATGATCACTTCAGTCATAGCACAAGGGCATCTCCCTTTAGATTTGGAAGGTGGAGCTTGTTAGCAGTGCACAGATGCACCACAAGACAGTTTCGGGAAGCTCTGAAGAATACCTCTTCCAGTTGAAAGTCCAGAGGCAATTGGATAGCTAACCAAAGTGAAATTTGGCCAGGAGACAATAAAGCAACCCTGCTTTCCCTTAGCACTATTTAACACCTTTCATTCACAGAGCTCAAATCACTCTTTGAAGGTCTAAGTATTTTTATCCCTGTCACGTAGTAAGTAAGGAAAATATAGGAAGAGGAACTGGTGTGCCAAAACACACACACAATGAGTCAGAAGCAGAGTAGAGAACAAACCCTGAGTTTCCCAGGCTTGCTATCCCATGTGTCACACCATCTCCCACACGATCTCTGTGCTCACTGCATCTGGACACATCTGTATTTAAAACTTCTCATTGAGCTCATACATCCAGCTGGCCAATATCCACCCCAGGCTATAAATCCTCAGATAAAACTTTCAGTACGTTCTCACTGCAAACCACAGATTCCCTCATCAATCATCATCTTGCTCTATATCTCCACGTAAGGCACAGTATATGCTTAACAGACATCTGTTACCAACACACCAGCACTTCCTCTCGCAAAGCTCTTGGCTGAAGGATATTGTAAAGAACAGAACCTAAGCCAAGTGCTGCTTAGGCTCTGCTCCATAGGATGCTCCGAGGCAAAGTGCAGAGGTGCTCAGGGGCAGCAGCACAAGCAGCCTATAATAGTTTGGGTTTGGGGAACAGAAGCACTACTAGCAGGACCTGTAGTCTTCCCTAGGATTTGACTAGCTTGTCCAGAGATGAGGGGGATCCCAAGTGGCTTTATGCTTTGATGGCAGAGGGCATCCTGTTACAGAAGTCTCTTTTGGACAAAGCTGGAGTGCACCTGAAGTCGTAAAAATGTTTTTCCATGATGCCTATTCCAGATAATGACACAAAAAATGGATTGCCTGGCAAAGCTGCACTTCATGTCAGACTCGGTTGGGCAAGCTCCAAGGTGCCCCTCCTTCTTACTATTTAATTACTGCAAACAGAGGTTTTAACAGAGAGAGATGCTATTTGAGACAAGGCTGGTTAGAGAGATAGCCAGGTCCTTAGAGTTAGTAATTAATTACCAGGCATTCTCAGCCTTACGACATTAACTGCTTACCCTTTTAAATAGTAGTAAATTGGAGATACGTGTCTAATTAGAGACTTGTAAAATGTTTTGGAGGATTGAACAGGGAGAGGCAACTTACAGAGATGGAGTGGGAGGCGAACTGCTCTCTGGGAGGAAAGGAGACGATATTGTTACTATGAAAAGCTGTTGTATTTTGTAATGTACCGGAATCCTGGTTGTCTGAAAGGACTTCCAGCTCTGCCTGGCTCCACAGCTGCAAGCTCCCTGAAGAGGGGAAGCAGGTAGTGCATTGGATAACAACGGATTGATCTCACCTACAAGGCCAATGACAGACCATGAAGTCCACTACTACTATCAAGCTCACAGATTTTATATTTCATGTCCTTAGAGCAGGCATATCCCCATCCACCCCAAAGATTTTTGGGAAGTATACACCAACAGGCTGTATTAAACACACACTAGGCTGGAATTACTGCTAGGAGATCAAAACCATAAGGCTCTGTTACTACAGAGACATACGTAGATTTACTGTTCTTCAGAAACACAGATTTAGAATACTAACCTTCTTTCCCCCTCTAATTCAAATAGGGGGGAAAGAATAGCAAATAAACTATTCAGTGCTGGATTTCTGGTGAGTATCAGGGTATCTCAGTCCTTGCTACCAGCAACTTCTTAAAGCATATTTCAGGTCAAAACCACACGAGCAGTTTTCCAGTATTTTGTGCAAGTGCTTTTCATTTGCACATCTGCATTGTCCAGTGGGAGCTGAGGTCTTCCACGTGGTCTAAGAATTGTGTTACAAGGATTTCCTGTTCCATATGAAATAACACAGCTCAAATAAAGTTCAACTGAAATAATCACAATGATCTAGTAAAGAACCAAGTAACAGGCAAGCCCCAAAGAGTTTGCTCTAAGGGGGCGCATATTAAGTATTCCTCCTTTCTAGATCTGATTTCTACGGCTATGTCCCATTCACCCAGCCTCCATGGCCATTTCTTCCCATCTGAATACCTCCTCACCTGTAAAAACCTAATGATCTTTGTAAGATAACAAAAAGACTTTCATTCAAACAGTGTGTAGAGTGGCAGAGCTTTGGGGATCATGCTCTGGTGCAGCAGGAGGATGGGTCTTACAGAGACTGTCATCAGCTGGCTTTGCGTTTCCTATACTAAAAGATGCTACTTAGTATCTTCTGTCTTCATGGGACTAAACACTGGAGACATGTTCCTTGGGCAACATATTTTGTATGATAAGATTATAAACCAAAAGATCACTTGTAATCAAAGATTGCTTGGCACATTTCAAAGGGATTGGGTGCAAAGACTATAGTCGTGTCTGAAATCCAAATAGTTTAATTACAGTATGCCTTCCCAAACTGTCCTTGAAGTTCCAACTGGATACTTTCTTCTTTGCTTCTTGTCTTAAGCCTGCTGCCATTTGCTGTTTAATAATGACTGCAGGTTCCACCTCAGAAGTGACTGTGCTTCAGCTATGAGCAGAACACAGCAACTGGTATGTGCTTACACCATTACCAGAGGTGACACCTCCCCTCAGTGATTCCAGGGAAGGCAATAAGACTGATTTAAGAAACAATGAATTTTCAGGGAAAAAAGTAGAGCATGACTCCGTACCTGTCTTAAGCAGGAGCACTGACACGATGCCGACTGATGCACGTTCTAGAAGGAATTATGTGAGCTACCCTGTTGGCTTCTAAACTAACTGCAACCATTCACAAATAAAGACTTATGTATGGCAAACTCATTAACACCCTCTGCTCAGAATGGGGACAACCCCAAACATAATGATAGGATGCACTGAGATGAAGAGAAAAAACAAGGCCAAGTGCACTACTGCACTGTAATGCAATGTCCACATCAGCTCATCCTGTGTGAGAGAGATGCAATGGAAATAAAAGGGGTTCAGGGACAGTTGACAGCAATGAGTTAGGGGTCTGGGATAATTTCTGTAAGAAGGGAGACTGAAAACAAATCAGGCTGGATAGTGCAAGGATATATAAAACAAGGAAGTGTACAACAAAGGCAAACACCCTGATAAAGCTAGGGAGCACTCTGTACAAATGAAATGCTACTTATCTGAGGCTGGATAGTTGGTTGCTGTTTTCCTGCTGTGTGCAATAATACGCGGAGCTCACTGCCACAAGATAATATCCAGGCCAAACTATTCCTAAAAGGAATGCAGTTATTTGAACTGGAAGAATATCGATGGTCACTTTATACAGCATGAGAAAAACCCTCCTCACAACCCCTTTCTCCCAACATCACCGATATCAATCAATGCTCTCGCTTCAGACTACACGCAGGAAACAATCTGTCCAGGACACAGAAATTTCTCCCATCAGCAAGATTTTTCCTATGATTTTGCATATTTGCCCACTTAGGAAGGTTTTATATTCTGTTCTATAACGTAAATTAGAAAATGCAAGATACTGGTGTAAAAGGGTTCTGCTATCATCTGCTGTTTTCTTAAGTTCTTCTGTTTAGGAGGAAATTCATATATGCTAAACAAGAGCCTGGTTGAAAAGCACTCTCTCTTAAGGATTTTTAAGTGTTCAGGCAAGAGAGAAAAATGATCATCTTACCCATTTTAATGAGCTCATGGAGGACCTGAAAAGAAATTTCCTTTTCAGATGGCTTGTGTCCCAGCAGCTAAAATTCCCCTTCTTCCCCCCTCCCATATCACATCATCCCTAGTGACTCTGAGTGATCTCCAAAAAATGCTGGATCTGGCATTGACCCATAAGGAAATGCACTCATTCTCAGGAAACTTTTAGGGAACAACAGACAGCTCGTTTCAACAGATTTATAGCATCAGCCCCTGAAAGGACCTGCCACAGATACAGCTCCAAGATTTACAGGTCTGTCATTTCCTATGACCCTATCTAGATCTTTCCAACAGAGTCTAGTGAGCCGTTACACACTGCAACCACCTTTATGGATATCCTGCTTTACTCCTTTCTAGCAAAGCAAGTACGTACAACAACATTCAACAAAGCACTTTGCACGGCTATCTGTAGGTTTCTCGCCTTGACTTCCTTGCTGCCTTTACAGAGATGCATTAATGTAGGTTCCTCCTGCACCAGGATGCTCATTCTCTGGACCAGAATCTCCCTTTCCCAGACATGCACACTAAGGTGCAAGCACCAGTCACTGATTTTCTCAGGAACATGAAAGCAGCTGAGCGTTCCCTGCACACAGCTTCATTTCCACTGAACTGGAATCATCAGCTCTGGCCTTGCTGACCACAACTGAGAAGAGATTATCTCCTGGTTTTGCATTATGACATTCATGTGGCATCCTGGTCCAGCAGCCACTGAGATAGCCCAGTTCTGAACAGGACACATAAACTGGGATTCCAGCCTGCAAAGATCTTGGTCACCTATGTCCAGCCACTAATTTGCTGAGAGAAATCTCCAATTTGAGCTTCAGTTTCTCACACTGTAAAGTGGGGAGGACTAATAGTGACTTGTCTCAAAGGAGAAATCAACTGAAATACTTTGGGATTCAGAAATGGCAGGGACCACTGAGCTAAATAATCCCAAAGTAATTCCATGTGCTCTGGCATAGATCTGACAACAACTTAGCTGTGCATGCTTTTAATAGAGATGAACATTTTCATTTTCTCTGAGCTTATTTTAGGCTCCATCACATAAAAGCGAAGTCTACACAAGGCACCACCAAAGCAGAATGCACAATCATTAATTCCTGCAAAGCAGCCTTGGTGCCTGCAAAACCACTCCAGGTAACTCAATATATTAGAATAATAAACATAAAGGGAACCAGAGAACAAGCAAGGACGGGGCAGAAATCACAAGCGGAAGCCAACAGCATAATATACAGTACAACTGCAGTCCAAACCAGACCTCTGCGAGGCGCTGGGGAGCCGCTGGGAGTCACACGTGAGGTGGAGGGTATCCAAGCCATCGTACTGTTCCCTATTACTCCTTGGATCTCATGTGAGCAATTTTAATTTACATATCACTGTGCATATGCCACCAGGACCCCTATGTGCGATGCCTGCAGGGAGATCTTCAGCTGGCAAGCACAGCACAGCCCCTGTAGCCACAAGCAAAGGGAATATTTGCTGATGCAAACACGAGCCCCGGCAGCAGCAAGCAGTGCCTAAGGCTGAGATGGTGCTGCAGCAGGGGATGTCCGGCTGCTGTCAGCAGGATGGAGCCTGGTGTCAGCTTAGGAGAGAAGGGGCTTCATCTCCCCACAAGTTGCTCTTTGCCTATGGGCAGAACGGGAGGAGGAAGATGGACAGCTTGTGCCTCTAAACAGGTTGCTTTTGCCTCCTTTATGCAGCATATATTTCTGCAGAAGCAAATCAACCCCAGAGGAGAAGGAACCTTTAGTGCTGGGAAAGCATATTGCTTTCTTGTAGGAATGTTTGCTTGCTCTTAACGTGCGTGCATCAATGTCTCATGTGATAGTAATGGAAGCCCTTCTACCCCCTCTCACCATAGTCTCAGTCTGGGTATCCCCACACCGGCTCTGCCCCTGCAGCACTTCCACTGCTCCAGACCTGTTTCTTTCCCCAGCACATAAGGCTCATGCATCTTTAGTGCTCACTTCTGCAGCATCTCCTATTTCGGTCCCAAACCTCTTCTGAAGAGCAAGTAATAAAAATGACGAGGACAGGCAGAAAGAATGAGGTTGTGAGGAAAGATTTGGCAAACTTGCTCCATTTTCTGCCTGGATCAAGACCTGAACCCACAGGAAGCCTCCAGAGGTACTGTGTGCTGCAAACACACTGTGACATTTCAGAGACCTCCCAGCGAGTCCTGGGAGCAGAGGGATGGACTTGTAGGGGAACATTTTCTCTTTGCTACGCAAGGAACTGATGCTATTTATAACGATTCCTGCTGTCCCCAACTGGGCATGAAGACAATCAGCATCTGTCCAGACCCTCAGGGAGACTGCAGAACTAGGGATGTTGTATATGCGACTGTGCAGAGCCCTCTGCTACAGCATGAAAGCGGCAGGATGGGTACTTGGCACAGAGGAGCTGTGAAGGGCTGGGGAGATGAGGGGCTGGGGAAGGGGATGGTACCAAAAGGAACAGGTTTTGCATGTTACTTGAGATCATACAGATGGTTTCTCTTTAGCTGCGGTTTTGAAAAGCCCCCTGCCTACTCTGCTGGAGGCCCTTTCCTGCCAGAGCCAAACCTGGAGCTCCCAAACAGAGGAGGAAAGCTCAAAGGTCTTCAAAAACAGAGAGTGCATTATGCTGGGGAGCTGGGAACTGGAACTCTATATAGGTAGTATCACACACCTTTGTCTGCTTGTCTTGTCAGGGCAAGGCCCAGGAGCAGCACTCTGATCTGATCCCCCTGCCTTGCAATTGGTCCCCTCCGTGGCCTGCCTTCCAGCATCTCTCCTCCATCTGCAAGGAGCCCCCCTTCCTCCTCCCCTGTCCTGCACAGTATCTCCCTGGCTATAATTCCTCTGACTTGAAGAGGGAGCTTGCCTGCTTCCCCCTACTCCTGCTGCTTTCACACGTTTCCTCTCCCTTGCTTCCCCCATGACATGTGCAGGCTCCCCACATGGGGAAACCCCCATGCTGAAAGGCCATGCTGGGGCATCGGCCTCCTGCTCCTCTCCCTTGCCCCAGCAGCAGCACAGACAATTGTTTTCTTGCTCCATTAAGCCAACAAATGAGGCTGGCTTAGCTCAGCACCACGAGCCCAGGATCTGTCTCGGCACAAGAAGTAACAGCGATGCGAAAACAGGAGCGAAGGAGGGATTTGTGAGTTTGGCACCACACTCTTCTACCCGCAGACACGCAGGAGAGAAGCTTCTTGAGACCGAATCAAGCAAACTAATGTAGCCTGTAAATGCTTTGGGGCTTGGCCAGGTGACCATGCTGCCTTCTTCGAGGTCATCCACCCTGCTCCAGGAGATGATAAATGAATGCAAGGCAACATCTGCCAAGATATTGACTTTGGCTCCGCTCACGGACTGCCTGCACTTCAGAGATGGGTAATATTCAGCTTGATTATCTCTCACCGCCAAGAGGAAGTTTCTCTCTACGCTTAAAATCATTGGGATGAGCCAAGGAGGAATCGATCTGTGGGAGAGAAATGCTGACAAGAAAGCACAAGTCAGAGACAGGATGAGAGTGGACAACGGGTGAGCAGTGGAGACAGCCTCTGGCAGCTTGCCTTCCCAGGTTAGCAATGGCCTGGGTCACTACAGCTGGAGGAAGATTAAGACCAAACACATTCACCCAAACTGTACAGTAGGCCTCTGCATGCTTTTTCCCCTCCTTCCCCAAATAGCTTTTCCTCTCTTACCTTGCTCCTCACATTCTTTTCTCTACTTTTCCCTTACATCCCCACTGCACCAGAGTTTTCTCTTTGCTTTATGTGCCCCTGTAAGTCACCCAATTCAGTGCTTAAGGCATGAGACTCAGTGGCTGCAAGGCTCACTGCCTGCCCTGCTTTGTACCACACATCACCTCCTCGGTGGTGAAAAGCCCCAGCAGCATTCATACATTGCACCACATCCACCCCTGGAGGGTGATATCTCATGGGCTGATATCCCAATGCACAGGGTGATGTCACAGCAGGGGAAGGTGACATTTCATTAGCAGAACATGCTGACAAAGCCTCATGAGGTGAACATTCAGCAACATCATCAGACTTGCCCAGGATATAACACTGAGCCTTCATCTTGTTTTTCCTATCACAGTAGTGGTAAAACATTGCCTAAGGTCCTGTGGCCCTCCAAGGGCAACAGATGGGAAAAAGATCTGAGTGTCTCCAAATGAAAACTGGTTTTAGGGGGCCTTGACACTGATTCCTTCTTCTGTTTGCCAGACAGGTTGTCACATGCTTGGGCAAGAGTGGAACTGCCTACAGACTCCTTGGAGCACACAGAGCTCCTGGGGTGGAAGTGAGAAGGGCAGCCACAGTGGGAGAAATAGGTAAGGACCTCCCATCACAGCCAGGGTCACTTGGCTTCTTTGCTGAGGCATTTCTCTGAACCTTCCAGCTGTGTTTCTGCCCATGCTCCTGCCATTCTCGGAGCCTGAAGGATGCTCAAAATCAAGCAGCAGAAGTAGAAAAGACCCAAAGGAACCATCCAGTCTGTTCTCTATGAAGGATGGATCAGCTCTACTTCGTCATTTCTGGCATCTGTCATTCCTCGTACATGTCTAGTCTGTCCTCAAAGCCCTCCAGTGATGGAGCTACACAACCTCACAAGGCAGTTGGATTCAGTGTTTTGCTTCTTTATTGTTATAGAGTTCTTACTGACAATTCAGCCTGTCTCTCTTGCTACAGTTAAACCACTCCTCCTCATCTTCTCCTGTAGAAGACACCATTCTCTTCTTTTGCATCTTATGTACCTGCATGCTGTTATTCATCTCTCACACTTAGTCCTCTCTTCTTCAGACCTAACAGCCCTATTTCCATCCACCTCTCCTCACTGACTATTCTGTCTAGTCTTCTGATCATAGAATCATAGAATGGTTTGGGTTGGCAAGGACCTTAAGATCACCCAGTTCCAACCCCCTGCCATGGGCAGGGATGCCTCACAGTAGACCATATCACCCAAGGCTCTATCCAGCCTGGCCTTGACCACTGCCAGGAATCCCCACTTCTCTCTTCTGGACTAAACCCAACTGGTCTTCATCTCCCTAGAAACACAAAGTACCCCCAAAATAGACACAGGACTCTACTTCAGTGTAAGCAGCCAACACTATGCCCAAAGCAGGGACACAGCTAGAGCAGAACACAATGTGGCATCCAGTAAGACACCAAATCGTAGAATCATAGAATAGTTAGGGTTGGAAAGGATCTTAAGATCATCCAGTTCCAATCCCCTGCCATGGGCAGGGACACCTCACACTAAACCATGTCACCCAAGGTTCCGTCCAACCTGGCCTTGAACACTGCCAGGGATGGAACATTCACAACTTCCCTGGGCAACCCATTCCAGTGCCTGGAATGATGCTATGAAATCTGTTGCGTGTCCTTCCTTCTCTCTTCTCTGGGAGACGGATGCTGCTCCCACTTTGAGCTCCATGTAGAAGGAAAAAAAGGCATTTAAAAGCCTAACCAATCTATGTCCAAGGTCCTTGAATCCACCTGGCCTGTATTTAAGCACCACTTCCCAACTCCAGTAAGAAGCAAGTTGAATGTGTTCCTCCACCTTGGGACACGCTATTCAAACGGCTAGACCTGCATGCTTCTGACTCATCGCCAGCACTGGAGACTGGCCAGGAGAACAGGAAGGGAAGAAATGCCACTCTAAAGGCCAATGAATACGCATGAAACGTGTTACACAAGAACCCCTGTGGACCCCCTTGTCCTGGTAAAAGTCCTACAGATGGCCCACCACCAAGCACAGTCGCTGCAGTGGGGAGGATGTGTGGGTGGACAGATTATTTGATATTTAGCTGAAAGAACTAAAATGGGTTTAATGCAGTGCTAGGAAGACAGATTGCCTGCAGCACCTTCTGCTCCTGATTATGGATGCCAATCTCAGGTTTCCCTTAGGTGTAAAAGAAGCCAGGATGAGTGCGTTTGCACAAAGGCTTCAGTCTCACAAAAAGGAAGTACCACAGGAGGATGATAAAGGGTGACCAGTGCTGAGGAACACCCCTGCTACAGCACCAGCTGTAGTTTTAGGTTTCTAAAGCATCTTATGGTTCCATATCAAACATGGGTGAGGCTGAGTTCCTGGAAAGCCTCTCCTGCAATGGACAAGTGTGGCTGAAGAGATCCTAACTCATGAGCTAAAGACCTGCTCCTTCTCTGGTACTCTGAACACCGAGGACTTTCCATAAGTGTTGCACCATCACTATATTTCAAATGCACCTGCCTTTGCACCCCAGCACTGATCCGTGTCATCCCACATCGGCATCCTGCAGGAGTGTCAAGCTCCTCACCCAAAAAACAGAGGAAAAAATTCCCCAGCTGCCCCCTTCCAACTTCCAGCAGTAGAAATACAGCGTACCAAGGAAGCACTGCAGCATATTCATCTGCTGACAGCAGCAAGGCAGCTTTCACACCAGCCTGCAGCCTCAGCTCTTGCCTGTCAACCACCGCATCAATGAACAGACTCTTCTTCCACTCTTATTTCCAACTTGGACTGCAATTGAAAGCAGGAGAAGTAGATCATTGGGATGCAACAGGCATCCAACTATATTCCTGCTAGGAAAAGAAAGGTTTACTGATGACACAGCCCCCACTTTCTTATTAGCCCTCCACACACACCCTTTCCTATAAGCTTGGAGGACAAATAGGCACTGGGCATTCTGCGTAGAATCAAATAAATACACTGGGAATACTCTGCAGGCCCAGCCTGAATACAAAGCACTGACTGAGTGGCTGTGCTCAGCAAGAGAGCTTAAAGTCAGAGATCAGAGTTGAGCAAAGAGAGAGAAAGAAAAGAAGAGGAAGAAGGGCCTGGAGTAACGACAAGTGTTGGGAAGGGGTGAAGAGTGAGGAGGGGATGGACTGAGACAGAGAGAGGAAGCCAAGGAGGGAGGGAGGAGATGGAGAGGGCAAGAAGGAGATGTGACAGACGACTTCGTCAAGCAAGGTGACAAGCTGAGTGGGGGAGTGTGCCAAGCAGAGGGAGCTGGGTGAGATTTGCAAGAGAGAGACAGGAGGGAGATATTTCGGCTCTGTCTCTCTGATGAACTTATCCATCCTTTCTCTCTCAGTGGACAAATCTCTGCAAGCGCACTCTTCTCTTTCCTTGCTGGCAAGAGACAGCCAAGGACAGCAATGGAGAAAGGCAGATGAGGTACAGCATGTGCACAACTCAAAGGCTTTGGGCACACTCCAAGTCTCAGCAGTAGGTATAATAACAACAAGCCCTAAGGAGAGGGTCTAGCTGGTGGAGGAAGTGACTCCTCTTCTGTTCCCCATTTGCATGAGATCTCCTATTATTGCTGCCCACATTCAGCACACTTTAAGGGGTACTGTCCTCATGTGCTGCCCTGAACTGCTTACTGCACAAAACCATGAATGGCTGCCTTCTGCAGCATAGAGATGAGAAAGGCAATCTAACTATGCATACTTCTTCATGCTTTCTGTCTTGGTTTGGGGGTTTTTGGTTGGTTGGTTGGATTGGAGTTCTATTGGTTGTTTTTTATCTTTTCAATGAACATGAGACCAGTATTACCCAGGGCCTGCCGTTATCCATATCCCCCAATAAACAAGTTGATCCATTTCAGCCAACTGCCTTTAGTGGGAAAGTTGAGGGGGAAGTCATTAGAATGGGTCTGCATTAGCTTCCTATCACAAGGTCTGTGGTTCACAGGACCCAAAGGCAGCTACTCACAAGGTACTCACTTGTGTAAGGACTGTCTCAGCACACAGCCAGCCCAGCTACACCCAGGAGTGATTTCAGTTAAATAGCAGTGTAATCCAAGAAACAGACAACTAAGCCTGTGTGGGTATACGGTAGGTGCATGCCATCAGCTGTGTGGATGTGTGTGTCATTTTTCCATGGCATCCCAAAGGACTGTGGAAAGCAGCTTGCTCCCTCACCTTTCCTCCAGCCCCAGTTGCCTCTCTGCTGTGCTGCTAACGACCCCAATGGCCAGTGGCACAGGATAACCGGGTAGTGACAGCAATTAGTTGAGAAGGTTAGGCAGTGCATCCAAAAGGATTACTTACAAAAAAGAGTCATGAGGTCCCTACAGGTTCTGCTGCTCATGGAGCAAAGAGATGGTGATGGGAGATGTCCCCAAGGAAGGGGTGAGGATGCCCAGTAAACTGTGAGGTCCTCATCCCACTGGCAGGAATGAGAGCCCTGCTAAGTGGGACAGCCGGGATAAGCCTGTGAGGGCCTACCCAAAGAGCTGGAGGTGGAGGACAAGAGTCTGCATGAGAAGTGACGGGGGGCTATGGAAGGACCATCCCTGTTTAACCAGTGCTCCAAAGGCTAAGGGGGGTAGCAGACAGGAAAAGGGGTCAGTGGGCTGCAGAAGTCCCTCCCCATCTTCTTCTACCAGCTTAAAACCTCCCCCTGTCCCCTGACTCCTCCAAACCTGCCTGCTCTGAAGGGACAAAACAGGCTCCCCTGAATTGTGGCTCACATGTGCCCCTGCTCATAGGAGGAGGGAGGCTCCAAATGCCCCTTCCCCAACAAAGCCCCAGTAAACCACTGCCTCAGCTGGCACAGGCTCCCTGCTCTATAGCTGCAGGGAGAGAGACTACAGCTCATATTATATTGTATTTGGCAAAGGGGACAATAATTTTTCAGGGAGTAATAACTCCCTGATTCCCGCTTTTCTCCAGGCTCAGAGGACACCCGGGAATAGACGGGGGTTTCCTAACATCCCTGTGCTACCTGCAGCACTCAGTAGGGCTGCTGCCTTGTCATGACAGTGGTTTTCTTCCCTTTTGAGCATTTCCAATTCCAGCATGCTTATCTATGCCTGGTCCTCTCTATCACAGGCTCTCCTTTCTTGTCTCCCTGACAAGATGAGCACAGAGCCTGATGGTGGCCAAATTCCTGTTGGGAATCTGGGCTGGGGGTGGGAATGGAGCTCACTACTAAGGAGCTAGTGTGCAGGAGTCAGCTAGGCTTTGCCACTGCAGCTCCTCTCCTCCAAAGGAGAAGAAATAGATAATGATGTTGGAACATTTTAACCTTTCTTTTTCTGAGCTTGATAGGCTTGGCCTGAGGCACCTTTCCTAGCAAAACCAGGCTGCTCCAAGATTGATTGGTCGGGTGCCGAGTTTAAAGGTAATTTTCTCTTGTCACATGCACATAAATTATTGTGGCTCAAGCTCCACATCTCACTTGTTTGACTGCTTTTATGCCCAGGCTCTGATGAGAGGTAAGAACCACTTCCAGTGCTCCCCAAGCAGCATCTTATATAAATATATGCCAAGGGTACCATGAGCATAAACACAAAGTTAGTGTCTGTGGGACGAGGGAGGAGGAAGGGGCACATGCAAATCTATTCCAGCTGCAGAAGTAGCAGCTACAGCCTTGTTTGCTCATCTATGAACCTGTTTAAAATGTTCTGTCCGTGAACGCCAGGACAAGGAAAACTCATCCTCTCAGATTATTCACAAGGGGGAGAGAAAAAAAGATGCACACGCACACACACACACAAAGGAAGCACAGCTGCAGCCCAAGCGAATTCATTTTCAACATTCATGAAGACATTCACAGAACACTTCAGTGCTATATGCCTGAATTTTGCTGTTCGGAGTAAACACTTGAGCCAGCGCAGGCAGTACGCTGTAGGTGCAATACCGCAGCGAGGATTAGGGGTGGCTCTTGGCTTCAAGTCACAGATTCACACCACGTCCCAAAGTACGTGGCCTCCTTATTTTAAGACACAGACTCATGGTCTATTGCTGTGTAGTTCCTACTACTGTTCGTTGCAAAACGACTTTGGAAGTACCCGCAGTCATCACATTCCCCATCCATCATGCAACCTTATGCAACAGAGGCACACGCGCTCTGACATATTTAAACACAAAACCAGTCGCAAGCAACAGCAGCTCTGGCCTAATGTGGGGGAGCAGACCCCTTTTCCCCTGTCTGCTTCCCTCTTCTTCTCCTCAATTCATCTGTTTCTTTCCCTCTGCATCCTAAGCAGCTCACACAAGGGAAAATGCTACAGAACACAAGGGAGACTCAGCTGAAGCCCTGAAGACAAGAGCTGTGTGCGTTGTTTCTTCCTCCTCCATAAATACAGCTGAGACGACGACTGGATAATTGGCTAAGTGCCTGTCAGCTTAATAACAGAGAGAGAAACACAGAGAGGGAGAGGGAGAGATTTGTATTTACTATTCAAAGTCATGGATGCTGCCTGCCAGTGGATTTCAACATGGGTTTTGTTTGCACAGCGAGGCACAGAAAGTTACTGGATGTGCAGCTCTGAGTCATGGTCTCCCTTGCCCAGCCTCATGTGAGGATGCACAACCAGTCTGGGATGGAGGCAGTGAGCAAGCAGAGATTGAGGTAGCTGTCATACAGGTACCATCCTAGTTATATCCCTGCATTCCTACACTGGAAAAGTACTACCACCTCCCCTGGCGAGGCACTGTTGTTACTGATATACTAAGTGACACCATGTTAGGGGCAATGACAGTGGTGCATCTCCAACATGGTCACCCTGCTGTCCCTGAGAGGAGGGAGTGCTGTGGCACTGTGAGCTGTGGGATCACCCCTACTTCGTTTTGCAAATGCACAACACAGGATTGATGCTTGGGAGCTGGAGCCCTCTTGGCCTTTCCCTCCCCTTCATAAAGCAGGGAACCCATCTAATGAGAGCACTTGTGATGAGAAATCACTCTGGGCCTGTCTTGCCTCTCACAGGCATGTACGTGTGAGACAAGCCTCCCTGCTCTGCGAGGTTTTATTACTTCCCTGTGCCACAGAAATGCAAATTCCAGCAGTGAGAGTGGTTCAGGTTGCTACTTGAAAGGGATAATATTGGTCAGATCTATCGCGGTGTTAACCACGGAGCCTCTGGAGAGGAAGATGCAATATACACTCTTTCAGAAAGACAGAGATTTATGCTTTTAAGTGTGAGTAAAAGGATGGGAAACATCTACGGTGCCCATTACCGCTTACAAGGGAAGCTATGTCCCTATGTGTCAGATTTCATACGTTTTCAAAAGGACACAAGCACAGGTTGCCCAGAGAAGCCATGGCAGTGTTCAAGGCCAGGATGGAAGGGGCTTGGAGCAACCTGGTTTAGTGGAAGGTGTCCCTGCCCATGGCAAGGGGATTGAAACTGGATGAGCTTTAACGTCCCTTCCAACTCAAACCATCCTATGATCCTGTTTGCTCTTGCTTTTTTCCTGTAGCAACTGAAGCACACTGAAGAAAAAGGACACTTCCATCATTAACGCTAGTTACTGAGGCACAGGAGTCAGAAAAAGCCACGCAGCCCTCCAAACAAGCAGGCAGTTATCCCATCCATTGGGCAGTGCTGCCTCTCACTCATACCACGCTTGCAACTTTACAAAGTATATGAACGTTTGTACAACTACATGCCAGAAAACACTTCCCATTTTTAAATGGGAACAAACGTAGGGAAACACACGCTTGCTTCCAGGCAAACAGCCCCCCGCCAGACCTCGTGTAGGTGTGTTATTGCAAAGCATCTGCTGAACTCCATCCCAGGCTTGACTCCATCCAGCGGGAAAGCCCACCCCCAGTGAAATCAATACAGCTGCAGCAGGGCCATTTCTCCTCTCTTTGCACAGGGCCAAGCACAGCAGGGACACAGCCGGCCTCTCCCACAAAACCAAGCTACTCCTAATAAAACTCTGCTGAAATATACACGCACAAGGGTTCAGATGATTTTGAACTGTTTTGTAGGCAGAGGTGAAGCTTATCATTATTAGTTCCCATTACTTACCATAAAGCCAGGCACGTTAGATGTGCCTGAAGCCTGAAGCAAATGCTTTGGTGTCAGATTCAGCTGAAAATCACATTCGTTTCTTCTTTGGTGAGAGAAAAGAAAACTCAGTAAATTCCTGACTTCACCTCTGTGCCCTCCATTGCACTTACTGCAGCAGAGCAGGAGTTCACACAAGCCAGAGTGAATTTTGATGGACAACAGAACTAGGGACCTTCAATGAAAACAGCAATATTCAGCCCCACTGTAAGTCTGTTGAAGCCCTGCCACTGCATCAGCAGCAAACTGTGGCCCTACAGCTCTGCCAGAATCAGATGCCTGTGGGTCTAGGTAGAAAGGGCAGGTATGTGTGATATATATTTTGGAAACTTATAGTTATGAGATGGCAAATTCCAGTAACTATGAGCTATTTTAAGACTAGGTCTTTCTTCATGACCTGCTCGGGAGGGGAGGGGAGTGGAAGAGGTACCAACTCTGAGACACTCCAGGTAACACGTACTACTATATAAATTTTAATGACACCTAAGCAGGAAAACATATGGTACTTAGCTGCAAACTGAAGTGTGCGTGCAGACTCAGGGGAGGAGGTTAAAGCCATACAGTTTGATACTGTCTCTCCTCCTCCATCTTTCTGAATGCAAATTATACATACGGTGTTATTAACATACCTCGTTTCACCAAAGAAAGCCTTTTCCCTTTCTAATTTCCATTCCACCTTTGTTTGTGATGGGTTATTCTACTTTCAGAAAAAGCATTATCACAAAGGCCCCCACTCACCTATGTGTGTATATATATATATGTGTATATATATATAGTGTGTGTGTATATAGAGAGATGCTAATAGCCACCCTCTAACTATATACATATTGCAACTTCCTTTATCATATGGATGCACACACACTCACATATCTATGTATGCATGTGTGTCTTCATATAATGGCACCACCTGCTGCCAGACCTGCAAGTTCTGCAGCATCATCTGTTACTACATTTATTTAAGAGGAAAGCATCAACAGAGCACAGCCCCTTTTACACAGATCCCAACTCACCCTCTCCCAACACGCATATACTAGATTTGATAATGAAGCCTTTGTATATACCAGAGAAAGAGAAGAACATTTGTGACACGCAGTCAATACCAGCGCAGATGAGGATGTCCTCATCATGAGGGGAACCTCATGTTGTCACATTTGCTGGGTTACTGCATGGCTGAGCCAAAAGGCAACCGAAGCTAATGGATAGGTCGTGATGCTGGGTGTGCCTGAGCCCTGCTACACAACCCTGGGTGAGTCCCCTCACCTCCTGCCCGTCCCCAACCTCTAATAGCCTGCACACCCTGCGGAGCAGGGGATCTCTCTTACTCTCTGCTCCTGTGACACTTAATACAAAGGGTGCCTCAATGTAGTGGTGGCCTTTAAGTGCCACAACAATACTACTAATAATCAAGGCTACAATTTTACTGCCAAGACTGTATTATTATGTAGCATTATACCTTTGAACATGCTTATTCTCATTTCTAGCAAAGGGCTCAGCTCAGTGCTCCCTGTTATATGCTAATTATAATTGTATTCTGAACAGCTTTTACTTTTCTCCTGAAATAACTATATTGGGCATGAACTTGGTTGTGATGCTGGCCTGCTACTTTGCCCGAGGTGCCTCTGTCCTCTAGTATAGCTTCATGTGTAGAATGTCAGGAAAATACTGAGAAACCAACAACAGAGTTTGCATAAGTTGCTTATATTGCAGGATTATACCAACAGCGCTATCATTACTGCTGATAATTTCATTTAGCCCATCCTTTGACGCAAGTACTTGAAGAAACTAAGTACCCATAGGATGGAAGTTCCTAAACGTGCTATCAGCCTGTAACTTCATACTATTTAAAACTACCTGGTAAAAATGGAAACTGCACATTCTGTTAAATGTTGTGTTTCATCAGTGAGCAAGCATCGGATTGATTTAATTCTTGATGAAAAGTTGATGCTTGGAAAAACTCAGGAACAACAAGCCAAATTCTGGCCTTGGCGAGATCTCAGTTCTCCACCAGGCTGAGCATCATCTGAGCAGCACTCAGCAGCTTAAGCCCTGTGTGAGTCATTTGTACCTCTTTATTAGCAGTCCCCAGGAATCTGCCCCAAAGACAAATGTGGTATTTCTGGCAGTGCCCTTGGGCTTTGGTGGATTTGTACTGGTACAATGGAGCAGATGGGAACAGGGATGTGATCCGTTTTGGTTCCAGCTAGTCATGAGCTCCATTTCAGAAGTCATTAAAGGCCAAATCACCACTTGTGCCAGGACTACTTAAAGCCCTGGGCAACCTGCAAGTCACAGTGATGCCCTCAGAATAGTGCTTTGAAGGCATTTTAGAGTGATGTTGCAATGGTTCCTGAGAGAAACCTGACAGGCTGTACAGGTACCTGGATCCCACAGCACTGACTTCATCACCACTTTGCTCCTAACCCATCATAAGGGCCAAACACAACACAGAGGCACAGTTCCCTCCCTCCACAGTTTGCAGTAGCTGCCTTTCACTACTGCACATGCCCTGGCTTAGCCAAGGTCCTGCTATTTCTCATCCCATCCCTCTGCTTAAAGCATGTAACAAAGCACAGGATCCCTGCCTTTGCTCACCCAACACTCTCAGAGCAACGGAGGTAAGAAGGGATGCTGGAGGCAGGTAGATAGAAAGAGGATTTGGGGTTGGAGCTTGTTTTACTTTTACTGTTTTAATTAGTTTTGTGTGTTTATTGCTTGGGGATTATTTCTTTCCTAACATCAAGCAGGGAAGTTGCATTCAAAACCTGACAACCTCACTACCATAATCTCGCAAGCAAAACATGGGCAGGAATTATAGCAAACAGTCTACTCTCAATGCGCAAAATAAGGGTCAGTGGCTTTCTTCACTTGCTGAAGACAGAGTTAAATAATGAAACCTTAGTACGTCTGACAGGCTCTCTGATATATGGTGAAACACCCTGCTCTCTTCTCTTGGCTCAGCCCTTCTCACTTGTTGCAGGTCTCAGACCCCTCCTCTCTTTTCAGCCTTACTCTAAGGATCATTACCCTTTTCCCTGTGGATAGTCTATCATGAGCTATTTTTGTTCTCCCTGCAATTCCCTGACTTCCCCATGCCAAATACTCACTAAAAGTCATCAGCCTTCAGCAAGGCCAACAAATGAATCAAATCTGCTGCCAGGTCATTTAGGAGATGAGCCAGTATAAAGTTAGGAGCAGTTTCTAAAAGTCCATAGGAAGATAACAGTTTAAGTGCCATAGCTTCAAAAAGTCATATCCAAACTCCTCAGACTAATTCTGTTCTGAGTAACGAGCTGCAGATGAAGCTCCAGAGGAGTGGCTTCCTTTAGGAACATTAGGGCTTATAATCAACTATTTTTCTCCACTTCATAGATCAGTCCACCCACTCATTCTCCCACCTCCAAGTGTAACGCTATATACAAACATATAAGGCCTGAAAGGAGAAGAATCATTCAGAATACCCTGTCCTCGGTGCTTTGCTGAATGATTTGCAGCACAATTCACATGAACAAAATGTTTTTTGTTATCTTAATCACTATGTACACATTTTGATTTCTCTCCAACTGCACATCATTTTTTTTCTCTCCCTCCTACATTTCCATTTCCCTTCAAGCTACAGAATGGAGCTACTGGGCACTGGTTAAATGCTGCTGCACGTTTCCTTTTCCCTATGAAGTAGACACATGGCAAAGATAGGTGATATGATCTCCGTATAGAAATCTCCTACCTATCTCTCAGTGGAGGTAAAGACCTGCTCTAAACACAGTTAGTATAGATCATCTAATGGTTTTCCCCATCCAGCTCTTTCACTTGCATTGTCAGTAGTGCATCTATTGGCAGGAAGAGTGAGATGCTGGGAGTTTTTCAAACACAAGGCTGTCTTAAAGCGAGTTATCTTTCGGAGGGTCAGGGAAGCAAACCAGCCCTTGCTTTAAGAAACTGAGGGAGTGAAATGCCATCCTGCAAGAGGTGTACAGGACAGAGGGAAATCTCTCCCCTTCCAGCCCCATGTGGCAGTTCTGACCCTTAGCACAGCCTGGCTTTTGCCTCTCCTCTGAAAGAGGGAGTGAAACATCTCAGAAACCTGGGGCTGGTCCCAGGAAAAGGGAGATGAGACAACTGCCCTTCCTAGGAAAGGTGAAAAGCATACAGCCAGCCAGAGCTGCCTAAAGAGTGTGGGAAGGCAAAGCCTGCGCACTCATCACAGTCACTTCAGGAAGAAGCACAGCCTGCCAGGAACACGCTACATTGCTCAGGGCAAGCAGTTCCATGGCCGGGTGGTGTGCTGCTCCTAACTGTGTCACTTGGCACACATCTGGCTGACACAGCTGGATCACCTCACGCAGGTGTTCTCTTTCAGTGCCTGACATAACACTGGTAAGCCACACACTATCATGGAAACCACTCTCCCATGTAGCCCCGCTGAGTTTGCTGACAAATGCTTTACACACAGCACATGCAGGCACCATCTCCACCATGCACTCAGCCCTCTCTGCTGCAAATGCAGCTTTAGCACACGGTGTCTAGATAAACTCCAAAGCTCCAAGGTTAAGTGGGATATAGAAATCCAGTGACCCCTGTCTGGGCAAGTGAGCTTAATGACTTGTCTGCTGCTGCATATACCAAACATATGCCGGCAAACATCTGCCTGAGCAGCCCCTCCAAAATTAATGATTGATGGAAGAGATTTGCCTTTAAAAATGGGATAAATCAGCTGGGAGTCCCGCTAGAAAAGGGTTAATGGGATATATGGATTGCTAGTGAGTGGAAGGGAGAACAGAGAATCCAGGAGTCAGAGGCAACACCCCTTGTTAGGTGTTTACCATGTCGCATCTAAACCCCTTCCATCGCATATGCAAGGCAGATGAATTACTCTGTAAATCCTATTACTCCATGTGGATAAATCTTATATGAGAGTTAACAAGTCTGGAGGGCTGGGGAATGGTAGCTGCTGAATGGATATTCCAGGATCAAAACAACCCAGCACACGAGAGCTGAGAGAAGCAATATGCATATATATACAAACACACACACAAATCTCTCTTCTAGCATCCTTCTGCCCTGATCCCATCTTACTAGCTCACATACCCCTCTATCATTAAATGAGAGGGATGCAGGACAGGGGGGGATCACGTAGCAAAGCATTTGGTGACATCTAGCAGGATTTATTTCAGAGAAAGGAAAAGAAAACTTTGCTGCTGCTGTTAGCTTTACTAGCGGATTGCTCCCTTGATGCTTCAGGGTATGTGCACTATCAGCTCCTCATACAGATTACAGACTGATTTTAAATCATGTCCAGTAGTTTTATAGCCATCACACACAGCGTGTGCCCATGCTCACATGTGCTGGATTCTCCTTCTGTAGGGAAGTTACTGCAGGTAGAAAAAGAAGCCCACAGGAAAAAGATGAGTGCATTTCAGCTAGTTGGGACGCTCCTGACTGAAAGCCCAAGTAGCCTCAGAACTACCTTTAGAAAGGCTGCACAACGAATAGACATAACACTCAATACTGCCACTGAGCAAGGCTTCATGTGTAAAGACTCCCTCATCACAACAGCTCAGACATGCAGGCACAACATATGCCTGTTTACTTAGCCCTGCAAAGAAACCAACACAGGGAACCAGATACAAACCTCACAAATGTTGGAGCTGTTACACCATTTTTTCACCAGCTTTTTTCAACTACTGCATCCATCCCCCCTCCATACAGGGCAGAAAAAGGAATAAGTACAATTAAAAGCCAGAGTTTCCCAAAAGAACTTGCCCGTGAGTTCTGGCAGCACCAGGGATAAAGTTTTTGCATGGGTACAGAAAGAAGCATGGGAAGATCAATGGAACATCTGGCAAACACAGCTGGATCCCTTTTCGATCTCTCTATTGATACTGCAGGGCTGGTGGAAAATGTACGAGATTCACGAGAGCTGGCTAAGACCAGCAGATCTTTCCCCACTGAAACCCTTTTGATCCAGAGCACTACACAGAGGAGAGTGGTGGCAAGAAGTGCTCAAAAGCTTTTCAATCCCTTTATATATATATATTAAAGCATAAACACACAGAGCTTGTCTGTAGCAGCTGCTGCTGCTGCAGTTGGAGAGATAAAACAACACACACGCTCTCAGAGACACACAGGCACAAATCTGTACCGCAGCACATGTGTTATGTTGCATACAAGGCAATACAGTGCACACATAGCAAAGGAAAAGTTGGCAAAATGCCCTACCTGAGGATGGCTGTGTCCCCCTGCCTCACGGTGATGTTATCGGTACCTCGGGTAAAATCCACGCTGCGGACTGGCAGCCCTGTAGGGAGAAGGCAAAGCAATCTCAGTAGGACCAGCGGTAATTGTCTCCGATCAGGCTGAGCCCTCGCTACCATGGCTGGTCTCGTCGAGTTTCGCTGCCTGTACTTGTCTCTCTCTCTGCCTGGTGTATGTGTATGGATAGATGTAGAACGAAAAACAGTAATAATAGTGTACAACTCTCGCTCTGATCGACAGCCCCTGAAAGGGGAGGTGATTTCACAGTCCTCCTTAGCTGCCACTTTCTCTTGTGCTTTTCAGTCTCTTGCAGGCTTCTTTCCCACCTCCTTGCCTTCTTTTTTAAAGCTTCTCCCCCCAAAAAAAAGTCTTAGCGCAACCTTCAGTTGAAACAAGGGAGGAAAAAAATGAAAAAGTCAAGAGGAAAAAGTCAGGTAGCAAAATAATTTTAAAATAACAACAATTAAATCGACCCGTTTGGAGTGATGGAGAGGAAAAAAAAAAAAAAACCACCACAGGAAAAGGAGCAGTACGAGTCCTGTGCCGCCGGGCTGCGCAAGTGGATGGTCCTGCTCCAGTGCGCGGCTGTGCAGCTTCCCAGACCCGAGCTCCCTTCCTAACCCACTTTCCCAGGCGGAGCGAGGCAGGGAGGGAGGGAGCGAGGGAGGAGGAAGAGAGGGAGGGAACGAGGGAGCCTCACTCGGGAGACGGCAGCTCGGCACCACCGCGGCAGCGGGAGGGGACCCGACAGCGGCGCTCCCCGTCCCTCTGCCGGGGGTACCCCCCCCACCTTAGAGGGGGGCTTCCCTGAGCAGCCAAGGGCCGCGGCTGGGGAGGGACGGACGGACGGACGGAGGGGGGCACTGCAGCAGGGAGAGGGGCTTGTGGAGGGATGAGGGCTGGAGGGCAGAGGGGGGAAGCGCCGAGGGAGAGGGGGCTGGGAAGGGGAGGAGGGAGAGGCAGAGAGGGAAGGGGGTGGAGG